>NNCB01000844.1:0-13737 GCA_002317545.1 Scenedesmus quadricauda | reverse complement strand
GCTGACCATTATCTGGAACCGTCGATGTCGACCTCGACCTCGAAGCCACGAATTGTTGATCCCTCCGCAAGCTGGCCGTCGAACCGCCGCGACCGCCTGCCGCAGCTTTGCTCGACCGCATGGAGATCATCCGGCTCGAAGGCTATACCGAGGACGAGAAGGTCGAAATCGCCAAGCTGCACCTGATCGCGAAGCAGGTCGAGGCGCATGGACTGAAGGCCGGCGAGTTCGAGCTGACCGAGGAAGGCCTGCGCGACCTCATCCGTTATTACACGCGTGAGGCCGGCGGGGGTGCGGCACGTCACCGAGGAGATGTTCCACGCGGGTGGGTGGACATTTTTTCTGTGTGCGCACGTGTGTACGCGCGTGTGTGTGCGTGCGTGCGTGCGTGCGTGTGTTCGGAGCCTTCACGGGGCGCTAGATCGTGGTGATGGTGTACAGCTGTTTGCGCTCACATGCACTCGGCAGACAGACATTTGCGCTCACACTCAACCTTGCACACATACAGACTCACACACACAGCCGTCACATAAACACACATACAACCTTCACATGCTGTGTGTCGCTGGGTCGCCTTCAAGTTGCGCCGCTCCGCCTGAGCAAAGCCCACAGTTCCTAAAGGCCGCCGCCAGGACTTGTGGCTGCTACGCAGCAGCTGCTGTTCACGTCGACGACCTCGCCAAGCCCATCCTGGTGATCTGACCGCCAGACCCTCCCCCCCCCTATGGGCCCGCCGTGGGGTGAGTGACCACTCCTGGCAGGTTTTTGTCCTGCACGCCAGCCCCACACGGACCTGCTCACCTCTTCAATCCCGGCCCCGCTCGCCCGCGCTGCACGAGGCCTTCCTGCGTTGAATCGCGTCGAGGCCACCTCGATCTGCTTGGCGATGAGGTGACGCTTGGCGATCTCGACCTTTTCGTCCTCAGTGTAACCCTCGAGCCGGATAATCTCCATACGATCGAGGAGCGGCTGCGGCAGCAGCTCCGGCGTCGGCACGACGATGTCGCTGAGGTCGACGTCGATTTCCAGATACGGACCTGGAGTCGCCGCGGGCTGCTCCTGTTCCGGGAGCGCGAGCGGCGCCAGCAGGACGACGCTGACGATCGCCGCGGAGCCGTGGCAGGTCGGCATCAGGGCGGCGGGCCTGCTGGCGGCGGGGACGGCGCTGTGCGCGGTGTTCTCAGGTGCGCGGGGTGGCGCGGCTAGGGCAGGGGTGTCGCGGCGGCCGCCCCTGGGTGTGCGGCGAGCGTGCGCAGCGCCCAAGCGGCAAGGCGGGGGGGGGGGGGTCGTTGTCTGACCACGAGTGGCTCAGCCAGCAGCCGGCGGCGAGGCCGAGCGCACAGTTGCTGCGCAGGGACGCCGGCCTGTGCACGTCTGAGAGGTGCTGAAGCCCGTGTTCCGCTCTCCACCCCAGTCGCTCGCGCGCGCGCGCACACACACACACACACACACACACACACACACAGAGACAAACACACACACAGAGAGACAAACACACACACTTACACGTGCACATGCACACACACGCGCACACACACACGCACACACAGAGAGCAGACAAACTCACACACACACAACACACAACACACAACACACACTCAGGCAACAGACACCACACAACACACACATAGGCAACAAGAGCGACAAACACACACACACACACAACATCACACAACACAACAACACACAACACACACAGACACTCAGAACTCACCATCGAATGCACATCCCACACATTGACAAATAGATACTGTAACGAACACTCACATCACCACACATCATTGGCCTTGTGAGCGTTTGCTTGCTTTGCTCTACCCTCCCCCTTCTGCTCTTCATTGCCACCTTCCTCATGCCTCCTCCCAGGTTCCCGGTGGGCACTGTCACGACATATCGCGCGCCTCAGGCGTCCACCCCTTCTTCCTCGCCTTCATCTTCATGCCCATGGCCTCCAACGCCAGCGGTGAGGCACGCATGCACACACGCGCACGTACGCGCACGAACGCATGCACCCAGGAGGCACCGGCAACGTAGGCCAACTATGGCGGGCGTGGTGGCGCCGAGTACTGCCGGCGCCCTGATTGGCCTGCCCGGGTCGCAGGGCGGCTGGCTGCGCACTAACCGCTCCCGCTTTTTGAGTGAGCATCTCGGCAACCTCGGCCCTATGACCCCTCGCCTCTCCTGCGCGCCCAGGCCCCGTCTGCGGACTGCAGAGCTGGTGTCTTCCCTGGCGTTCGCCGCCGGCAGGACCACCCAGCGTATCTCCGTGACCTTCAACCAGGTGCGGGCGAGAAGGCGCCGCCCTGCTGCCCGGTGTACGTACGCGCGACCTGCCGGCTTGCGTCATGGGGTGTTGAGAGGCAGGCAGCTCTCTGATTTTGAAGCCTATTGAGCCGCTGGCAAGTGGTCAGGAAGCGCCAGCCCCTGGCCGCCCGAATGTCGCAGCCCTGTCCGGCGGCCGTCGCCACGCTCCGCACAAGCATGCACGGTGTGCTTCTGACGAGCAACCTCCAACCTCTCCTGCGCACCCTCCTCAATCGCCCAACACGCCGCCCTCGCACCCTCCCTCGCACCCTGCCTGGGGCCGCAGGTGTACGGCGCCGTCGTGCTCAACTCTACGCTCTGCCTGGGCTGCTTCCTCGCGATCGTCTACTCCAAGCGTCTGCCTTGGACCTTCACCTCCGAGGTGGGTGGTTGCATGTGTGTGGGGGGGGGGGTTGTGTATTGTGTTTGAGGCCGCGGGTGAAGTGAGCATAGGCGAATCGTGATCCTGCGATTGATGCGACGCATCAATACGGTCTTTATATAGACTGGTGCACATGCGGTGCCGCTGCCTATTTCTTGGCCTGCTGGACGAAACCGTAGCGCTGGAAAGCTCGACCAGCTGCTCGCTGCAGTTCGAAAACCGTGACATAAATCGCGTCGCGGCCTTTGGCGATGGCGGTATCAAGATCTTCTTGATGACGCGCTGCCGAGCCGCGTCCCTGCCCCGCACGATCGAGCGTGCCGACCTCGAGTCCCTCGGCAACGGTTTCGACGCGGACATCCTGCGCCAACGCCAACGGCGCTGCGACGAGGCACGCGCCTGCAACCAGCCATCGACGCAATCCGGACACCCATCGTTGCAAACCATCCTGCGCCATCACCAGACCTCCACCGTTGCAGCGTGACAATCGCGACACGCATTGCATGCATCGCGTGCGTTGGCGCCATTGCCTCACACGCCGGGAGATAGCCGCGCTGGAGCCTGGCTGTCGGGCTCAGTACCCTCTGGCCCTGCTGCTGCAGTTCCTGCTCATCCACGGGCGATGGGCCGCGAGTCCTGTCGTCACGCGGTAGGGTGCGCATCGCGGCGCTATATGAGCGTGCGTCCAGCGCGCAGCGCGTGCTGACATGGGGATGCGGCGCGACGGTGCTCGTCGGTTTCGTCTTTGGCCCGCGCTCGCATGGAAGCTGGCTGACGATCTTCCTCGGGCTTGCGGCCGCTGGCCGTATTGCGATGCTACGATGCCATGGCCATCCCACGGCGCTGGATGGCGGGTCGCAGCGGTGATGCAGGAGGCGATCCCTCCTGGGGCTGTCTCCTCACGCATGCCGGGGGCTCGGTTTGATTGGGGTTGGGGGTCCACACTGCGGCACACTGGCAAGGGTTTTGTTTTTTGGGGGGGGGGGGGGGTTCGGGCATGCACAGGGCGCGACGGCGGCGGCGCGGCCCTGCAAGCGTGGGGGTCAGGGCAGGGGCTGTTGCGCAGGCATCAAGTGCACCGATCGATCTGCCTTGTTTCGGACCAGGTGTGGCGCCTGCTGCACCGTTGGCGCAGCACCACGGGGCCTGACGCCGGCCGCGGCGCCTGTTGTAGCCGCGGCCGCGCGCGGCGGCTGGTGGGGGCGCCCGCGGCGAAACGCACGTTTGATCCCGCTGCCACGCCGCCCTTCTCACGGGGTGGCCGGCTGCAAGCCCGCACTGCACGACACTCGCATTTCCGGAGACGGTAGCAAGCCGCGGGAAGTGAGCTCTTGGGAGCGCGCCCTCTGGGCACGGTCACCGGGTGGCCTTTTCGATTTCAATTACGCGCAGGCAACACCAGTCTCGCTCAGAGACATTTCAACCGCGTGAAGCTTGCGGCGCAATTCCCCCCTTGGGGCGCTCGCCGCCTGCTCCTCGCCCAGGCGCATGCGCGCTGGCGGCGTGGGCCGGGGCGGCACCGCCAGTGCGGCGCCGTTGGCCCCTGCGAGTGCGGGGCCGCCGCTGCGCTGCGCAAGCCGCGCCCCGCGGCGCGGCGCGGCGCCGCTCACACGCACGTCCAGCATCTCCGCTCAACGTGCGGTCCTGGCAAACGCGGGCGCGTCATCGACCACCCCACCGCGTGCCCTCCCGTCGTCGGCGGCGCCGCGGGCGCTCGCGCGTGCTTGTGCCTGCACAAGCACACGCGGCCCCCGGCTCTGGAGCGTGTGCCGTGAGACGTCTTCGAAAGCTGCATCGATGACGCGCACCCGAACCTGTACTCCGACCCCAATCCCGCAGATTGATTGGTATTTCAGGAGGGCGGCTGCGCCGGAGATTGGGTTTGCTTCAGCATTCCGCACGACGTGCGGCGCGAAAGCTCCGTCGTGACCGCTGACAACCGGAAACGAGCAAGCCGGCCACGGGCGGGCGCGCCCCCGCTGCGCCACGCATGACGCTGCGCGAGTCCGCGAGCCCCGCCCGCACCCCATGACCGCCCAATTGTGCGCCGCCGGCAACGCCTGCCGGTCGAGTCGCGATCGAACAGCGGGTCGCAGTGGCGGGAAAGAAGGACGCACGGCTTTGGCGGTCATGGCGAGCGGCGGGCTGTCCGCGGTCTCACTGCCCGCCGGTTTCCGGCTCGACGCTTATGCTTGGCGGCGTGTTCACGAGCTAAAACAATCTATAGTAAAATTGTTCTGTTCGTTAGCGGCCAACACCGTGACGAAAGGCAGTAACGAGCCCCTTAACTATCCTTGGATCATCTTATCGTTCATTTAGTCACTGATACTATATTGGTCGGCTCGGGGGCCGCAGAGTTCATCTGTACAAAGGCGCGCGCGGATCACGACCCAAGCCAGTTGGGGTATTGGCCGATAACATGTGTGCACTCCGCATGCACGTCTTGAGGTGCTCATGCGCCCACTCGGATTTCATTGAGGTTGCAGTGTTGGCACAGACGGCTGGACTGTGCTGGCCACCAACGGGCAAGCATAATGAGCACACTGCGCATCTCCATATAATAGACACAAACCTATCCCCTAGCTGGAAAGTACACTTAGGCGTCTACACAGCGACCAGCGCGCCTGGTGACCGTTCCAGATCCGGGCGTTTTGCGTGGGCAGTCAGCAGCCCGTACAACACCTAAACAAAAAAAGCTCATCAAGAGTGGCACGCACTTACACATGCAGCTTGCAACGCGGCGATCGATTGTAATACCGGTGCGTGAATGCGAGCTGAACGTGGACTGTCAATAACGCATAGAGGCTTATCATAGACGTAATAATGCAGTGATCGCAGCATCCAGCCAGTGCAGCGCCGCTCGCGGGCAGTCACCAAATCCACGACCGCTGCGCTGTGCGCACACATGCAGGGGCCGCCGAACGCGATGGCACCACCGCGCTCATTCTGCCTTCGTGCGCGATAGTAACGGCAATGGCGGCGGGGGCCGCCGGGCTCGCGGCACGACGCTGGCCGGCTGTGCGTGCCGGAGGAGTGGCGGGATGGCAAGCGCAGCTGCGCGGCGTTCGACGGCTGCGCAATCCCATTCGTTGACCCCTTGGTCGAGGTCGCAACGCCACCGGGCTGAGAAGCTGTCGCGCTCGCCATCTGACGCTACGCCTTGAGCGGAACGCCGCCGAACGCCGGCTGACCTTTCGCGACTGCCTGATGCACCGCAGCTTCCTGCCCGCGGTCGAGCCCCTCTATACCTACGGCGGCGATCCGGCACGGCTGCGCGCCTTTGTCCTGCAACGCGAATGGCGGCATGGACCGCCGGTCTATTCGGACATTAATTTCATCCTGCTCGGCATCGCGATCGAGCGCCTGACCGGTGCGGTGCGTTCGGACTGGCCGCTCGGCGACGGGCTCGGCTTCGGCCCGTGACTCACTGGGAAGCCGCGCCAGCATGCAAAGCGCGGATGCAAGGCGTGATGACCGGAACCGGCAAGGGATGCGGAGCAGGGCTCAGGGCTGCCGGAGCCGCATTGACGTTGATCCTCGCCGTCTGTGCGGTGCACTCCCTCCGCCTTCGTGGCTCGCAGAGGCGACCAACAGCGGCTGCCTGTGCTCCCCGGAATGGCGGCCGAGGGATCGGGCAAAGCCGCTACCACAACCGCTGCGCGCACCTCGTCCGCGACAGGTGCGGGCGGGGCAGCGCGCGCGGACGGAAGGGTACGAGCGTCCGCGCCTTCGCCTCGCTGCGGCGGATCATGCGGCTGACTCACAGGATGTGCCTCCACACGGCTCTTTCCCCGACGCAGCCCCTTTCGTCCTCCACGCCCGCGCAGGCGATCAAGGCGGCAACCATCGACAATGCCGCCGAACTCGACCGGCCGATCGGGGCGATCGTGGCGGGACGCGACGCCGACATCATCGCCGTCACCGGCGACCCGCTGGCCGATGTCACCGCGCTGGAAAAGGTCGATTTCGTGATGCGGCGCGGCGTGGTTCACAAGGATGGCGGCAAGCGCCAGCCCTTTCCGCCCGAATGAGCGATCGGGTCCAAGAAAGCATGGCGAAAACGCAGCGGGACGACTAGGGGCGCTGGTGGTACCTCTACTTCATTTTCCCCAACATCGACCCGTTCGTCAATGACAAATCACCCCTGCGGTGGTGGGGGGAATGCCGGCTTGCACTTGCCACCGCGGCAACGCACGCCGCAAGCGGCCCCCTTGCGCTGTCGCGAGCACATGACCGCCCGTGCTGGCTTTGAGCATCGCCCACTCCTCGATCCACCTCCTGCAGATCTTCCTTACGTGCTGGCCCTCCACCCTGCGCAGATTCCCATCCACGCCGCACTGCAGCCACCCGACCGGTGTCCCAGTCGGCGCTGGTGCGCCTGTTGTCCGCTGGTGAAGGTGTGGATCAAATTTCCGGATACGTGGGCGTTGCCGGTTCAACCTCTGGGCGTTTGACTACTGCAGCACGCAGGCGCCCGCCTTCAAGCAGAGGCGGGCGGCGGCCGTCTGTGGCTCGTGGCGCGTCGGCGAGTGGGGGCAGTGCGGCGGGAAGAGCAACTGCACAGAGTGGGGCTGCGCGGACGCGCGGTGGCCGGAAGCGTGTTGCGCCCAGGCGCTGGAGTGCAGGCGGCGGACGGGTTCAATTGGCCGTGCGTCGACCCCGCGCGCATCGCAACCGTGACCCCGGCTGAGGCGGCCGCCGCAGCAGCAGGTGCTGGCGCGGCGCAGGCGCGAGGACCGGCGGCGGCGGCCTGGCGTGCGGCGCGCTGCCAGCGTTGAGCGCCAACCTGCCTGGACTGCGGTAGTCCGGCCGGGGGCGATCGATATACGCGCGGCTGAGGGTGGCTATCCGTATGACCTGCTGGCGGACAGCCCGGGGCGCTGGCGCGCTTCGAGCGACATGGTGCGGTGGCTCAAGGCAGCCGCGGGCGGCGGGCGGTACGTCCATTCCGCAGGTGGGTGTACCTGATTGGCGCTGAGGGCAGTGCTGTGTGTGTGTGTGTTGTGTATGTGGGGGTGTTGCTGCTGCGTGTGGGTGCGGGTGCAGGGTCTGGGGGGGATGACCTATGGCATGAGCGCGAGGCCATGTTTAGTATCAAAGCGCGACGTGCAGAAGATCTGTCGGGTGGGTCTTGGGCATGGCTGAGCCGGCGCGGCGGGATCATGCTGTTGAGCTCGCCGAATCCGGAAACCCTCGCACTGCAGCGCTCCGAGCACGCGTGCACCTGCCCGGCCCACACAGAGACACGGAGCCTGCGGGCCGTGCGACGGTTGCGCCTGCCGTCTCCCGACGCCCGGCTAGCGGCCACGGCCGCGGTCGCAAACCAGCGCCATCCTCATCGTGAAATACGCGCGCGCATGCCTGGACTCGAACCCCCGTCCGCAGGCGTCGACGAGATCCTCAATGGCACCGCCGGCGGCACCGTGGCCAGCGCCGAGGTGGTCTTCACCAGCGACGCCCCGAGGCCCTGGTGGCCTCCGCGGCGCAGCGCCTGCAGGACGGCGCAGCGGCACTCTACAAGACGTCGGGTGCGTGAGGCAGGGGGCGGGGGACAAGAGGGCGACCCCGGCCGCGCACTGGGAGCGCGCGCTTCCTGCTGGCAGTTGCCTCGTAACGCTGTGTCTCCGGCCCAGCTGATGCGCCTGCTGGCGTGTGATCCTGGTACTCCCTGAACGTGCGTTCTGCGCGCAACGCGCACCGACCCCCGCAGCCCTGCCGTTCGGGAAGGCGGCTCGATGGCCGGTGTCAGTTCGGGAAATCCGGTCACGCCGCCCTTCGCGACCGACGCCGCGATCCGCCGCACCATTTGGCGTCGGGGCAACGGCCACCGACGTCGACGGGCCCGCGGCAAGAGCGGCGCAGAGCTGGGGCCGGGGGCGATCGGCGGGATTGTAGCCGGGTGCGCAATCGGGTGCCGCCGCCGAGTTCGGCGGCTATCGCGACGTTCGCGGCGCCCGAAAAGGACAAGGACAAGGGGCCGAGCACCGGGCTGATCATCGGTGGCATCGTTGTCGCGGGCGGGTTGCTCGCGCTGCTGGCGAGCAGCGAAAAAGAAGAAGACCCGAGCGGGACCGAGGAAGCGGCGGTGACGCACCGCCAGCGGCGGCGGCGCGCTGAGCGCTGCCCGGCCATCTCCTCGCCGCTGGCCGAGGCGCTCCAAAGGAAGGGGGACCTCTGGCGAGCCCAACATGGTCAATCCGGGCGGCTGAGCCACGGATACTTCCCTCCTCAGCACACAACGTCAAACGGGATCTTCAGAGTCACTCATCATCATAACCTCGTGCGCCAGCCCAACTCGCACCCCGATCCCACGCAACCCTGCCCGTGTCCACCCCACAGATCGATCTGCAGAAGCTGGGCATCGTGCTGCGCCCACCACCGCTACCGGGGCCGCCCGCGTGCGGCGACAGCGTAGCAGCTTTCGAGTCGCCGGGCGGAATGCAGCTAAGCAGTACGCCCGCCGTGATGCCGCAACATGCGACGGTGCTTTCGCTGGGCGGGGCGGTGGGGTCGGTGGCGGCGTTGGTCAATGGCAACCGAAGTACCACGGCGACGTTCACGTGGATGGCGGGGGGGGGGGCAAGCACGAGAACCGCTACCTTCAGTGTGGCTCGGCAAGGCGTTCGGCGTGATGGGTGGCTATATCGCCGCCGACAAGAATATCTGCGACGTGATCCGCAGCTATGCGCCGGGTTTCATCGCACGCCCGCTGATCGCCGCCGAACCGCTCGCTGTCGGTGCGCTCCAAGCAGCCGCGGCCGAGCAAGAGGCGGCGTGCGTGCAGCTCGCCGACGCGGAGCCACCCGCCACTTCACCTCGGGCGGCGGCGTCGCCTACGCCCGCGCTGCAGCAGCGGCGCATCAGCGCAAGCACATGCGGCTCGGGCGGGCTCGCGCGCGCGTCGCCGGGAGCGGCAGCAGTGTCGGCGGCGGCGGCAGTGGCGGCAGCGGCGGCAGCGGCGGCAGCGGCGGTGGTGGTTACTTTGGGTCGACGCTCGGGCGGCTCGGCGGCACGGTCGCTGCTTACGTGTCTGGGGGCAGCGCGGCGCCGAGCTTGCCCGTGCCCGGCAAGGACCGCTGACCGCGGCCGGAGCTTTGGACGGAGCACCGGCGCTGCCGCTACTCGGCCCATCGCGTAGCCGAAAACTCGGCTTCGGCCATCTCAAAGACCTAAGAACCAGGCAGCCGTCGCTGATCCTGGAATTCCTGTCGCGCGCGCCGCGTTGTAGCTCAAGCGAGCATTTCGCGTATCTTGCCAGCAAGAACCTCGATCGGGAACGGCTTCGAAATCATTTCCATGTCAGGCCCGCCCAGTCTTCCGGATTGCTATGCCATAAAGCACGGGACTGACATACGGTGCAACCGCTCCCAAAAAAACAAGCCCATATACATTAATGAATTGGCTACGGCACCCCAAAGCCGCCGGCAGCGGCAGCGACGCTTTCACGCCCCGCGCAGCCTTGGCGAAACCACCGACGTCGTGTCGAAGGAAATGTATTCGTTCGAGGACCGCGGCGGCGAATGATCGCTGCGGCGAATGCACGGGACACCGCATCGGTGCCGAATCGGGGGTTTTCAGACCTGCAAGCGTGTCGTGGGCCGGGGCCGGCAGGATGGTGGGAAGCTTCCTCCGCAACAGCTGGCAGCTCAAAGCGGTAGTTGTCCGGGGACTTTGCACGCTGCTGTGCTAGTGCGAACGCAGAAGTGTCCTTGGTTCCTGCCAAGGCGCATCGCACTGGCTCTGCCATCCCTAAAAGCTGACGCGAACCGTACACGTAAACGGTTGCTTGGGCGCGACTCGTGCAGCCTGCATCGGATAAGAAATCCGAAGTCTGCTTGATGCAAGCGAATGCAAACACAGCCACATGTCACCAGAGGCTGCCTGCTGACTGCTCCCGAACACGCTCACACCCCCACCAGCATCGATCTTGGCCCATGGGGGACCGTGTCATCGTCGCCAATGGGGGCCGTGCAGCTATGTTGTGTTCAGTACTCACATATTCTTTGAGTGCAATTTGGCTTACGATTGAATTGAAGACATTTTGAAAGCCAGCTACCAGAATATTCATGTGGAAACACCGGGCCCCATGATCAGGAAGGTGCCGAAGCCCCAGACAGATCCTTCTTGGTCGGTAGCCAAAGCATGTGAGAGACGTATTGAGAGAGCCTTCTCTGCAAGAAGACATAGTGATCAAGCCGCCAAAAGTTAATTGGTCCAAAGTGATCATCCTCGTATGATACGGGTGAGCGCTAGCTGGCCCTGAAGGAGTAGGCTATATGCTCATCTGAACGTTGCGTTGAAGAAGCACTTAAAACCAGGTACCTCAACGAAAGCACTGGCAACAGGGTGTTCCGGAAAGTATGCTGATGAACCAGTATGTACTTTAAAACAACTTTTATCAAAAAAATACAAGTGCAACTATCTGCTGACTTTCTCACTAAAGAGCTGCAGCTGGACGACAAGCTGCGTGTCCTGCAGCAGGTTTCGCATGTGTGCTGGCGCTTCCACCTGCACGCCAGGGGCAGCAGCCCCAGCCCAGCATCCTGTGGTGATGCTGCACTCCCGCCGGGGTACTCACTCCCTGGCTGCAGCGCCCACGCAGCGCAGCATCGGCGACCGCCGGGATCTGTGCGTGCGGAGCGCCAGCGATCGCAGCTGCAGCGCTGGCGCGCGCACACGCTGTCGCTCCCAGCAGCACCGGCCCGGCACTCGCGGCCCAAGCTGCGCCGCGCCCTGCGCGCCGCACGCAACCCTCAATTAGGTCGCGCTGAAGCAATTGGTAGGGCTTGCCCTGGGGGTCGCGCTTTACCGCGGCGCCGACTGCTGCATCTTCGTCTATGACGTCACGGCATACGTCCCAGTAGGTGCCGATATCGATATCAACAGCGACATTAATGCCGCAGGTGTGCAAGCGCTTGAGTGCCATTGCACACGTCTCCACACGTACGTTGATGCGCGGTGCAGGTAGCTAATCGCGCGGTGCAATAGCACAAGTTCATCAAGCAGCTGTGCTGAGATGGAGCCGTGCGCTTGCGTGATTGGGCCATCGCACGCATCGATCCAGTGTGCATGCGGCGGATGTCGAGGGTGGGGATTCGCGAACTCATGCGTCAGGCTCCGGATGTTTCCGGCCGTTGCACCAGGGCACGGGCAGCGGCAGCGTACCTCAAGCAGCGTCATGCAGCTTGCGCGGCGGCGCACGCGTCGGGGCGTGATGGTGAGATGCATCAGCATGCCGTGCAGCCCTGGCGTCCCGTGTGGGCGAGCACAGGGAGGGTGCTTCGAGGCATCGCTGCACAACAACAAGCGTCCTTGACCCCCATCGAACAGCCGTCAGCTCGGATCCGATCTTGAGCGCCATATCCTTCCTCCCTTTTTCGCAGCTCCATCCGCCGACCACGGAGAACTTCCCTTTAAGTACTGGTCAACAGATAGACGTAGACGAGGGCCGCAGCCGCGTGGTGGCTTGGACTGACCCGAGACTGGGGATTCCCCTGCTGGCGCCCGGATCTTACGATAAGTGGGAAAGCGGATCCAGAAAACCGAGTGCTTCGCCAACCTGTAGCCTGTAACCGATTGGATCAAAATCCGGCCCCGGACTGCGCCCCTCGGCCGCCCCATACATCACAAAGTGCATGGCGGGATGGATGCCTGCAAGGGCAACATCCGCATTATTGCTCACGTACCACAAGGAATCAAAATATTCGTTGGGGTTCCGACCCTCTTCAAGCCCATGCATAACAAAATGAAGTAGAGGACTGGATCCGCTTACGCGCACGTCTTCGTTAATTCGCAGATAATAGTTCTGATCGAACAACGGGTGCGGGGTCTCTACCGTACGCCAGAAAGGGAGGTCGGTTCTTTTGGACGCATTTCGTTGTTGGATGATTGAGAAATGGTTATTTATGCATAGTTTTAATGATTTTGAAACGCGGTGGTCGTGAGCACATGGCTCGTGCCGCACCGCCCCCGACCTGTCTTATCCGCCCGCGGCCGCCGCCTCACTCTCCCCTCTGCCCGCAACCGATCTGATCCCGACAGCCGGGACGTCAACACCGCCACGCCGCAGCGCAAGAGCTCATCTGTTGCAGCAACTGGCGTTCGGCGACCGAGAACGGCATGGTCCGGCCCTTGTTGTTCGTTTCAAATAGGCCGACGACGGCGAAGCGTTGCGGGCGAACGAACGTCGCGCGGCCGTTCGACGAACAGCTTCTGTCCTTGCTGCGCCGACGCGCGGCGCAGCATGCGTCGCATCAGGTCGGCGCGACGTGCACGATCGGATCCCACCATTACCGGATGTTTGATGAAGCCGCGGACGAACATGCCCCACGGCCCGAAAAAGCGCCGAAGCCCCTCGCGAACCCGGCGGGCCAGCGGAGCTTTTGTTTCTTGGGCCTGCGCCCGCGGATTGGTCATGGTGGCTTTCGCGTTGTTTGCTCCACTTTGTTCCGGGCTTTTTGGAGGCTAAACTGCAAGCCTTCGCGCAGCGCCTGTAGCTGCTGGTCGAGGGCATTGATCTTGCTGCGATACCCCACGATACCTGGCAGAGCTGAGGAAGCTGCTCGCATCCGCACGAGCAGGACCCAGCAATCATCATAGCGTGCAAGCGCACCTTGTGTGCACATGTGTGCGTGTGTGATGTTACAGAAGGCTCCTGCCAGGGGAGGGGTTGCGGCTACAAGCGGCGCGAGCCAGCATGACAGCGGCACAGCATCGATTTGCTTGCCGCGCACGCATGCCGGGCCAACGCGTTGCGTGGGGGCTGCCAAGAGGACACGTTATCAAGATAGAACTGCATGGAAGCCATCGACTCAGGACCGATCGCGCCGCCTGCAGGTCGATGTCGCCGAGCTGTTGCGCATAGGCATTGCGGAAATCATTGACGTCGACGAGCGCGCGGAAGGCGTGCTTGCGTACCGGACGCGTTGGCAGCCCGGTGTTGAACAGATATTCCTCGCTATATTCGTAGATGAAGTCGCCATAATGATAGACGAAGGCGAGGTCTTCGCGCGCGAGGTGGCGATAGGCGCCAAAGCCCGATTCGAAATGCTGGC
>NNCB01000843.1:0-13740 GCA_002317545.1 Scenedesmus quadricauda | reverse complement strand
GTCGAGCGACCTCCGCCGTCGAGCGACCTTCGAGGAAGTCCTGCGCGTCGCTCCCAGCCGCGCATAATCCTCTCTGGTAATGCGGTCGACGCACGGCGCGCTGCACCGGCGGATCTGGTAAAGGAGGCATGGCCGCGAGCGGTTGGCAAAAAAAGCTGTCGGTACAGCTGCGCAGCAGGAACGTCTTTTGCAGCGCGTTGAGCGTCCGCCCGACCGACCCGGCGCTGGCGAACGGCCCATAATACGCCGCCCCAGCCCCGGCTTCCCTTCTGCCCTACCCCTTGCGCCCCTCAGGCCACGCTGCTGCGGCCAAGCTGCTGCTGGACGCGGGCGCGAAGGCCAGCCCTGGGACCACGAGAAGCGCATCGCCCTGCATCGCGATGTCGAGGTCGCGCCCCGGTCGATGGCACGGCAGCAGCGCTGCTGCTGCTGCTGCTGCAGCGCTGCTGCTGCTGCTGCTGCTGCTGCTGCTGCTGGGGCCTTTATACATTTCAAAAGTGCACATTGGGTGTCTCGGTTCTGCAACCACGTAGTTTGCTTTCGCAAGGTAGTATTGGCCGCCCGAATAATGTCCTGGCCGCTGTTGTTGGCTGACGTAGCTTTCGCAGTGCTTCCTGCAAATCCAGTTTCGAAAGCCCGTGACCGGCGGGCGCCCGCCATCGGTGCGATCTCACGGCGCCACCGCGTGGCCGGTCATCGCCTATTCACCCTTACTGTCCCGCCCACACATGCCTTTGGACGCGCCCAACCCCTTCAGCTCGTTCAACGCCGTCCATCCCTCCAGAGGTCGAGCAGCTGCTGCTGGAGAACGGCGCCCACGCGGCCGGCGTCGACCGCTTCGGCAAGAGCGCCCTGTCACTCCGATCGAGCACGGAAACAGGTGCTCACGGCACTGCGCGAGCGCGCACGTGTGTGTGGTGTTGTGTAGGAGACGCATGCGTGTGTTCGTTGCGCTGTGGTAGCATGTGTGCGCCGGAGGATGTGGACATCAGGGACACGCCACCAGCCGCAGGTCAGCCTGCAGCGTGTGTGAGCAGGCCCTAGGGGTGGCAGTAGGTGGGTCGTGCCGGTTCCGCCGTGCAGCAGCCGCTGGGGCGTGCAGGCCCACACCTTATTGCCGCACTGCACCACTCACAGGACTGCGATGCCCCAGCCGACGATATCCTATAGGCGTTCCTCCCATCTCCCACAGCGAAGCAATCGGCCGCCTTCCTCACATTGGACCCCTCTACACCCCACCCACCCTCCAAAGCTCGGTCTCTTGCCTGTACCGCGATACCCCGTCACGCCCACGCAGCGCCGCTGCGCTCCTGCTGCAGGAGCACGCGGAGCGCAGCATGCACGGCCGCGTGTCGCCGCCGGCGAACCCGAGGTGGTGCGTGAGCTGCAGTGCGAGAGGGACGAGGCGCGCGCCAGGGCGGTGGAGCTGGAGGAGCACTGCAGGGCGGTGGAGGCTGAGCTGGCCGCGCTCAAGGCGGGGACAAGCTGTGTGTGAGGCGGCGTGAGGCGCGAATGTTCTGCGCGCGCCTACGATGCGCAGGCAATAGGGATCGAAGGTCGGTTCGACGACCACGGGCTGGCGCGTGGTGGAGCAGGCCGACAGGGCGGTGGCGGAAATGCCAAGCAGGAAAAGGCGGCGGGAAATCAATACAGGGACCTCGGGGCAGGCATTTCGGGGAACGATCGCAAATCGCGCCAGTACTTCGGCAGAGTTTGCGCTCTGAACTGTGCGTGCATTGTGTGTTCCTCACCATCTACCAGCCCGATCTTGGTATAAGAAGCCCCTATATCCACGCCTATCGCGTACTTTTTCTTAGCCATATATTGCTTTAGCTACTTTATATTGTATTTCACCCCCATTAATTATTTCAAAACAATAAAAATAATTACGGGTTTGCCCTTCTTATAATCGGCGTCTTATTTTCATCATGGTTCTTATCACTGGGCTTGATTGACCCTTAATCTGTTGCCGCGGAAGCAGCTGGCTTGCTCAGACCTGATGCGCGTAGGTAATCGCCATTGGATGTTTAAAAACAAGCAGGGCCCGCAACGCAACAATTGGTAGCAAGGCAACATGCAATTCAACATAACCAGGAGTCCTGAGCTGAGGGAACAGCTCCCAGAGATAGCTGTGCACGCGCCAGGGGATGATAGCCCACAGCTTTGCATGACGATCCCTGAGCGCATCAACAACGGAACCCTCCCCAGGGCTGCGATGCACACAATCGTGTGACACGACCAAGAGCCAAGCAAAATCAGAGCCTGCTGGCGCCAGCAAGCACTGCTGAAAATGTGGAGGCCCTGGCGATGCTGGACCATTGAGCGCCATATCCTGGGACGCGGCCTGTGCTGCAGCTCAACGCGCCATTCGTGGGAGAATTGCCTGCAAAGGGTGCCAGAGGTCCTTGACACAGAGCAGCTGGATATGGGCTAGCGCTGGCGCTGCCGGTGTGTCTTATCAGATCAAAGGGTGCATTGGGATATACGAGTCATATACACCGTCTTCGCTAAGGCGCTTAGCGATATGAGTGCCCAGTCCGCCGGTGGCCCCGGTTACGAGCGCGATATGTTTTCTCTCGTTATTCATAGTCTTTTGATTTTGTCATTAAAGATAAAAGATAGGAATAAAATCTCAATATGAAGAAAACTTTAACTATTTCATCCGATTGCTAAGATCGTTTATCCTTACCAGTGCTACGGTAGTGAGCCAGCTGGTGGATAGTGTTTTGATCTGTTTATCGCGTTCAAGATTCGGGTAACACTGTCACCCGTGACTACGCCCCGTGATGCAATGGTCTGCCCAGCCGTGATGTTACGGCCCGACGCCCTGTCGAGCATCGAAACGGACGCCGTGATTCTGGGCGAAAAGGAAAAGCTGATCTTTAAAAACGACCTGGAATGGCACCACAAATTCACCCAGGCGATGGCCTGTCTGGTGATGTTCCTGATTGGGGCACCCCTCGGCTCGATCATTAAGAAAGGCGGCTTTGGGTCTGCCCTGTCGAGTCCGTCACGTTCAGTTTTGATAAGCATGGAGCACCCCGATTTCAAGTTCATCTCTCCCGACGCTTGGCGGAGCCGCCACATGATTTCGTATGATCAAGCAATCTTGTAGCTCGGCACTCCCAGTACTGTCATCGCTGTGGCCAGCCATGGTGGTTTCCCGCTTCGCTGTGGTCGCAGAAATCTTCATTACGAGTCTAGAGTTGAGCAATGTTTCAGCCAAGCGCTGGTGGAGTTGTTGGGAAGCGGGCGGTGGACCACGCGCCCGCCCCTCATCATCGCGAGCCGGCGCAGCCCGCGAGCAGCACGACCGCCGCCACCAGCAGCAGGAGCACCGCACGACCACCGCCGCCACCACGGCGGCAAGCGTGATGACCGCATCCTGCTGCTGTTCGACCTGAACGGTGCGTGGGCGCTTCAGCGTTTCATGGGCAGCGGCACCCGTCATGCAATCGCACGGCAACTGCTGGTCGGCACCAGCACGCACCAGCAGCTGGCAGCTGCGCCGGCCAGCTGACCCGTCAGCGCGATCACGCACGCCCAGCGGCATCCCTTGATCACCTCGTCCGATCCCTCGGTAACTCGACCCCTCCAAAGGCGTGCTCACAGACCACACGGCCCCGCGCATGGAGGGCGCAGCATCCGCCGCGACCACGTGGTGCGGCGCCCATGGTGCCTGCTGGCGCTGCGAGAGCACTTCCGCCTGGGGATCTGCTCCAGCGCCATGCGGCACACCATCGACCGCGCTCTGGCGCTGGTGCGCTCGAATCTGCTGGCCATGAGCGGCAGGGCGTGGAGGGTGAGCAATGTGCTGTGCTGCGCGGCTGGGTGGGGTTGGCGGGGACCTGGTGCTGCAGAGGCGCGGCTGCTAGGATTTGGGGCAGCAGGCACACGGGCGCCTCCGATGCTACTGTGCAGCGCAGGCCGTGAGTCTGGATCGCGGTCCTGGTGTGATTGAAACTCGCCGTGATCGGCATCGTCTGGGCTGCAGGTGGGTGCGGCTCGGCACGACCAGAGTGCCATCACCCGTGCGGGTCCGTCAATTTCCTCTGTATGCACCCGCTGCCAAATCATCACACACCTTCGCCTCAAAACACCCAGTCCCGGAAGCCCCCCTGTTTGGCGTCGATCATGCACCGCGACTACTGCGCCCCGACCTCCACTGGCGCCAGCGCCCCGGCGGCGAGGAGTGGTGATCTTAACGCTGGCGCTCGAGGACGAAACCGGGGGTGGCCAATATCGTGGTCTGGCCAAAACTGTTCAAGGACGATCGGCTGCGCAAGATCTTGCTGTCGAGCCGTATGACTGGCGGTGCGCGGCAAGGTGGGGTGCTGGCGTTGTGTCAGTCGTGCCCCATTTGCGAGTTTGCGTGGCTTTGATGCGTGGGCAACTTCGTGTCCGCTGCGAGAGAGTTGTATGTAAGTCCCGGGGTGTGTCTGGAGGGCCGGGGCGGAGGTTTGCACGGAGCGATGCGGCCTGCCGGGCAGCGCCGGACCGCGTTTGGCGTCATGCGTTCTCACACGGTGACAACCGCGTCAGCTGATGCACGGCCATCGTTCAGACCCGCCGGATGCGAGCCGGGCTTCACGCAACACACAGCTGCCTGTCCGCCACCAGGCACCTCTCGGGCCCCCGAGACATCGCCTTGACGGCCCCTGGTCGTTCGGCCGCACACTCCTCGATTCACACCCGCGGATCGCCGAAACCTTCAACGCCCGTTCTCGTCCAACGCACCCTCAGTCTCCAAACAAAAATCTGGACCCCCCTCATTCCCAACACACCCGCAGTCTCCAACGCCGACCTGCCCGTGCTCGTGCACCTGCTGCTACGCCTGCTGCCGGGCCGCGCCGACGTGCGTCCCGCCGCGGCGGCAGTGTCGCAGGGCCTCGTGCACGCGCGGCTGGCACGCTTCGGCCCCGAGGCCCAGCCCATCAACATCCCCTACACTGACGGGCGAGTCACGCATGGGGTGGGCCCGGACGGCCTAGAGCCCGGCCTCGTGGCAGCAGCTGTCAAGGCCGTAGAGGAGGCCGCCGGTGACGCGGCTGCCGCCTCAGGGGCTTCGGGTGCGCCAGCGGCAGGCCTAGTGGCTACGCACGCCGCCGCCGCGCAGGCCGCGCGCGCCGCGTGCGACCGCCGGGCCGATGGGCAAGTTGCCAGGCCCCGTCGCGCGTGGATCGCGCGCAGCCCAGCAAACGGCTGCGGGAGGGCAGTCCGTGGACAGAACCCTGGTTCTGCTTTCCAGAGGACCAACCGGAAGGAGAAAGACCATGGCGGCACCTGTCGTCACGATGCAGAATCTTATCGAGGCTGGCGCCCACTTCGGCCACCAGACCCACCGCTGGAACCCGCGCATGAAGCCGTATATCTTCGCCCATGGTGCACGACAATGACGCCCCCAAGGCGCCCTTGCGAGGCTGCAGAGCTAACTATCTGGCGCTTTCCGGCGGATGGCGCAGATGGTAGGTCAGGTTGAGCGCATGGGTCTCGCATTGCTGGTCGCCTGCCCAGAGTGCCCACATCGCCGCGAGCCCCTCCTCCTGGACGTCCTTCGGCGCGACCGGCCCGCCATGCTTGCGGGCGAGGTAGAGATTGATCGCCAGCGATTCGTGCATGACGAAGCCATCATTGGATCGTCCAGAAAGGGGATTGTGACCGTGGGAGTTGTGGGTAACCCCTCCATCGCCCGCTCCATGAGCCCGGCACGGGCGAATCGCACGTGGAGGGGCGCGTGGCTGCAAATGCTTGGTTGATGATTCGCAGCGGAGGGCGGCGCGCCAGGGTCACTTGAATCCCTGTCACAATGCGGATGCTACCAAGTCATATCCCATGGCTCATATGAGCCTGGATGGCTCCAGGAGCGGGCGACCGAGGCGGGGATGTTGTAACATCGCTGTTCGTCCCGGAAATCCATGTCGCCCTCACCCCGCTATTGCATTACGACGAATGTGATGCACTATGTGCAATACTCAATGGCTCAGCAAGGCTCGTTATTCAAGCCTGTTCGCTTGATCCGGAGAGCGACCGCGCAACCCGGAAAAGGAGCTGTTGAATGTCGGTAAGCATATGATGGCCACCCACTCAAAGCACCACTGCTCGCCAAATAACGGCCATCATGAGCCAACCCTTCGCGCGGCGGTTTCGTTCCGTGCGAAAAAGGGTTTCTACCTGGCGCGGTTCGCCGGCATGATCGCCGCTTCGGGAGCGACCCCGTCGACGTCGACAAGGCCTTCGGCAACGACGACACCGGTGATGCGCACGCGCTTTTCGATATGGTCGACGGGTACGCGGTGGAGATCGAGTTTCCAGCGGCCGCCAAGGTCGCGGCGCAGCGCGAAGCCGCCCGCTTCGCGCGTCACCACGCACCTACGCGCCTGCCATGCGCGGCCATGGCCAGCGGCTTTCGCGCTTCACCCTCTTGTCGACTCTGCCAATCGGGTCTAGGCAGCGCGCGATTGCATAGGGAAGACCGCGATATGGCTCAATTTGTCCTGCCCAAGAACAGCCGCCCGCAAAAGACGGGCAAGGTCCACAAGGCCGAGGGCGCGACTGCCGTCAAGAAATTCAAGGTCTCCTCCGTCAGCCAAGCCCGTCCAGCGCGCGGTTTGCCACACGCCGCCTCGGCACCAGATCAGCTCCGCTCATCCCCGCGACCTCCCACTCCACGCCTTCTGTCGAATTCCGAAACTATCGGTCGATGGACTCCCGCCTTCGCGGGAGTACACAGGATCATTCTTATCATAGGTGACTTGCCCATATGTCCAAACGCCCGCTGATCGCCTCGACCCCCGCCGAACCTGGCGACCGCGTCCGACTGACTGCGGAATTCGACATCCGTAACTGAGTGTTATCGCTCACGTCGACCACGGTGCGGGGGCGGGAGCGGGCTGTCGCCCTATCCGGGTGCCTGGCCGTCGGACCGACATCAACCTCAAGATCGAGGCGGGTCGAGCCGGACGCAGATCGTCGGCCTGCTCGCGTATCAGGCAAGTCGACGCTTGGACGCCTCGTCTGTGCGGACTCATGGCGCCGGAGCTGGTACGCAGTCGACGGCAGCGCGGCCGCAATAAGTTCCCGACGACTGACGCGCAGAGCGCTTCGTCGTTCGTGCTGCTATGCACAGGGCGCTGCAAGGCGCCATCTTGCCATCCTGAAGGACGAGGATCCGCAACTGCACGCGGCCCTGGAGGCCTTGCTCAGGGCTGACGGACACACCCGCCTGGACCTGCGCCACCCTCACACCCCCACCCTCCGCGCGTTCCCCCCAGGCCGGCGACGCCCGCCTGACGGACACCCGCGCCGACGAGCAGGAGCGCGGCATCACCATCAAGGCCACGGGCATCACCCTCTACTACGCGATGACTGAGGAGGCCCTGAAGAACTTCCGGGCAAGAGGGACGGCAACTCGTCCTCGTGAACCTCATCGACAGCCCTGGCCACGTCGACTTCTCGTCCGAGGTTACCGCCGCGCTGCGCATCACCGACGGCGCGCTGTCGTGGTCGACTGCGTCGAGGGCGTGTGCGTGCAGTCCGAGACGGTGCTGCGCCAGGCCTCGGCGAGCGCATCAGCCCCGTGCTGCGGTGAACAAGATGGACCGCTGCTTCCTGGAGCTGCAGCTGGAGGGCGAGGTGGCGTACACCACCTACCTGCGCGTGATTGCGCACGCCAACGTGATCTGGCCACCTACCAGGTCGACGCGATCGCGACCTGCAGGTGCGTGATTGAGGGCGGGAGGGGCACGTCGGGTGCGGTGTCGGGCTGGCTCGCGGCGAGTGAACGGGGGACGGCGTGGGGTCGCATGCGACTTGGCGAAGGCGGTTGGCGCGTGAACAGCTTGAGGTCGACGAGGAGCTGGTCGTTGCGTCGAGCGGCCGGAGTGAAGAGGGTAGCGGGGCTGGGAGTCGCATCAGCTGCTGGTGATGTGGGGGCTGGGCCGAGTCGCGGGTAGGTTCATGGACCACAGCCTGACTCCAGGCCTGAAGATGGGCTTTCAATTGGCCGCGAGTTCGTGCTGCCTTCAGCTTGCGGCGATCGGCGCCGTTCGAAATCTTGCGGCTGATCCCGCCACCGTGCATCGTGTTCGGCATCAGCACGCAATAGCGGCCGGCGAGCGACAGATATGGGTGGTGCGGCGCCCTTGTTGCCGCGTTCTTCCTTGACGACCTGGACCAGCATTACCTGGCGGCGACGGATGACGTCCTGGATCTTGTAGCGGCGTGCCGCAGCCGCCTCATCCTGCCCCTGTCTCCCCTCGTCTCCCAGCACACACACACACACAGATCACACACACACAGTCAATACGACACAGATGCGTGCACAAACACACACGTGCATCCACACACACACACAGATGGGACACAACACACAGTACACCACACACACACACACACACACAGACAGATTGCACAACACACACGCTCACACACAATTCCCGGTGTACCGCCGACAAGGGCACCGTGCGTTCACCGCTGGCCGCCACGGCTGGGCGGTCACCCGCCACCTTCGCCCAGGTGCGGCCCCAGGGCTGCGCGCGCACGCGCATCGGCGGCGGCGTGCCATGGACGCCAGCAAATGCCCGGCCTGCCCGCACCAAGCTGTGTGACGCATGGGCCGTTTGCAGGCTGCAGATCGCTGCCGGCTGAGTCGACTTCTGGCCAGTGCGCCTCTGTGCATATCTCCACCCACTTGCCACGGACGCCGCCGCCGTGGTCGATGCCGGCAAGCGCGAGTGCGCGCGCCATGGTTCGACTGTCTGTCCCCTCTCCGACCAAACCACAGATGTACGCCGCCAAGTTCGGCACCAGCGAGGCCAAGATGATGGAGAAGCTGTGGGGCGACAACTTCTTCGACCCCGCCACCAAGAAGTGGACCAAGAAGCAGACCGACTCCACCACCTGCGTGCGCGGGTTCGTGCAGTTCGCTACAACCCCATCGAGCAGGTGCGCGGCGCGACGGGGGCAAAGGCGAGGGGTGGGAATGCCCGCTTGACGTCGGCAGCCGCATCAGGCGCGGAGCCGCTATGCTGGGCGGCGGTGGCAGATGGCGTTCGGTTGCGGTCGAGCGGTCAGTTCCGGACGGCAGCAGCGCGTGGCAGGGGTGGCGGCAGAACTCCCACAGAGGTGCCAGGCAGTGGCGCGTTGCGCTGTGCAGCACTGGCTTCTCAGCGACTCTGCAACTGCACACAAACACCCCTGGATGCGCTGCAGCCCGCCCTGCGCGCGCTGTGCTACGGATTGCCTGGCGATGTACGGCACCAGGACTAGCTGTTCAGCTGTCTGCAAAGGTCAATTGCCTCGACAAGCTCAAGAGCGAGCAAGGAGCTTGTCGGTACGTGACTCATGGGTCGCTCATGTGACCATGCGTGACGGGAGAACCGACGACGTGGGGTGGACGGGGTGGTACGTGCGGCTTTGTGTGCAGGTACGTGACGGTGGTGCATGGGCGCAGTCGGGGGCATCCAGGTAGTCGAAGGCGTAGCGTTGCGCGGGCGTGCAGAGCTCCGCGCCTCAATCGTCGGGAAAACGCCGAGTTCTTCGGGTCGCGCTCGCCGCGCCTCGGGACAGTCTTCCCCGACGCTCGTCATCGTCGGCGCCGAGGATTATCGCACGCCGGTCAGCGAATCCGAACAATATTACACCGCGCTCTTGTATGGGCTCTTTCCAGCCACGTCCGCCAGGCAAGGCCCGATGAAGCGCACCAGCAGTCGTGGCCTGCCCGTCGTCTGAGGCGCTGCTGGAGATGATCGTGTACCGCCTGGCCTCCACCGCCATTGCCCAGAAGTACCGCGCCGACGTGCTCTACGGATCGGCGGCAGCTTTGGGGGCACAAGTGGCTGCAGGGGTGGGGGTGGAGGGTGGTGTGCGTGTGCAGACGCTGGTGCAATGACCAAATTCGTGCAGACAAGGTCTCGCACTGCAGTGTGCGCAAGCTGCAGTCTTGGCGATGCTGCCCAGTGCACGCAGCCGCAGTACACGCCGGCGGGGCCTCCAGCCCTCCAAGACATGCTCGGATCCAGCCAACACACCCGCCGCCAGGGCCTGTGCTCACCCGTCCCCCACGTCCCCAACCCTCAAACCACAACCCCGACTGGCCACGCGAGGGAACAAGATTGGCTGGCCAGTTCCTCAAAGCGGAAACTGCCCGGTCTGATCGATGAATTCGCGAACATGTTCAACATGTAACCGCGCCTGGCGTTCGGCCGACTGGCTATCTTTCGCGGCCACCGCTTCTGCGATTCCCTTGTAGTCGGCAATGCGCTTCAGGAGGAGGTCATGCGACTGATACTGGGCGAGTATAAGTGAGTGCGGGCGGCGATGCAAGCGTTGCCTGCCACCTGCTACGACGCCTGCGCGGCCTTCCGTTGTCGGCGCCTTCGGCGGCGGGTGCCTCGTCCTTGGTGCTGCGTTCGACCAGCTGCCTACTTTGAGCCCGACGTGGAGCCCACACACCCTTCCGAGCGACCTTCCCCCCCCCCCATAGGTGCGCATCATGGGCCCCAACTACGTTCCCGGCGAGAAGAAGGACTGACCGTGAAGAGCGTGCAGCGCACTGTGCTGTGCATGGGCCGCAGCAGGAGGCCGTGGAGTCGGGTGAGGGAACGCGACAGGGCCTCCTGGCGCCGCACACTGTGGTGCGCTGGGGGCACCGTGCACCAGTTGCTGCTCATTCACTATCATTCAGGGGTAGGGGTGTGCGATCGTGCGCACCTGCGTCACGTTGTGGGCGATTGGTTGTGGGGTTGGATGGACGCCTGGACGGATTGTGGCGGACTGGCGGGTGACACCGCCTGATGGATGCCGCTCCAGCATGCCGACCAGGGGGGAGTTGCAGGCGATACAACTCTACTGGTTATGGAAGCCATTGCCTGCAGCAATCCTGCTGGCATGCCAAACACACACGCGCCACAGCAGCAGGACAGTGAGCAGGACTTCGGGTTGCCCCACCGCTGCCTCTCACACACATATCACACGTTCACACACCACTCATGTCGGCCCCCCCAATCTTCTCCAGTGCCCTGCGGCAACACCGTGGCCCTGGTGGGTCTGGACCAGTTCATCACCAAGACTGCCACACGTCACCAACGAGTCATGCGACGACGCTCACCCCTGAAGGCCTGTGTTCAGCGTGTCGCCCGTGCGAGTGTGGCCGTCCATGAAGATCCGGGCGTAGTTATAAATCGTGTGACCCGCCGTGTAGTCCAGACGCAGGAGTAAGTTGAAGTTTTTAAAGCTCACGGAGTTGGAGATCCCCCCCGTCCAAACCGGGAACGGATTTCCCATGTATACCCGGTCGCGTTCGTCGATGAGCCCGTTGCCATCGGCATCCAGGAAGATCGCATCGCCGCCGTACTTGACCAGAAGCCTCATTCCCCTACGCCTGCTCTTCATGTGAACGCATCCGCTCCTTCCCAGCTTTCGACCCCCCCCCCACGACACTCCCGAAAACCGCCAGGTGGCGTCTGACCTGCCCAAGCTGGTGGAGGGCCTCAAGCGCCTGGCGCGCTCCGACCCCATGGTGCAGTGCATCATCGAGGAGACCGGCGAGCACATCATCGCGGGTGAGAGGGGGGCGGGCGGAGTGTGCAATGGAAGGTCACGCAAACAGCTTGAGGTACTGTCTGCGAAGCATCGAAGGGTACAAAGTACCTCTGCCGTCTTGGAGAGCTACGCCGTTGTGTGTGGCTCGTGTCGTGATTGGACGCGAAGGCTGTGTGCGTGCTGCGGAGAACGAATGCGTCAGTTTGCTGGGGCAACGGCAGGATGGGTATCGCCCTGGGCTCGGTTGGCGCAGGAAGATCCCTCGTTCCGCTCGCACAACCCAGTCCCCGCCAGACCATCATCTCCCCCCAACATGCCGGCGAGCTGCACCTGGACATCTGCCGACGGACCTGAAGGACGACTTCATCGGCGGCGCCGAGATCCGCGTGTCCAAGCCGCGGCGTCGTTCAGGGAGACTGCTCAGCGACAGAGTCTGACCACACCGTCATGTCCAAGTCCCCCTACAAGCCGACGGCGAAACGCGATGGCGATCCTTATGTTGCTGTTTGTGTGAGTGAGAGTGAGTGCGTGAGTGTGCTTGTACCACGGCTCTGGATGTCAGATGCGCAGGTGCAGCCGAGCCAGGGTTGGTATCGGGCTTCCACTGACTTTGCTTTCCCTTCGTCACGGCTGCACGTCATGCTTGCCATGTCATAACAGAAACCTGCATATTCCGCCACGTCATTCACCACGCCTCATCGAACATCGCCTCGATCTTACGGCACCACCCACCCCAGGCGCGCCCATGGAGGTCGGCCTGGCTGAGGCCATCGCTGAGGGCAAGATTAGCCCAAGGACGACCCACAAGGTGCGGCCGCGATCTGGGCCTCCTGCAGCGAATACCCGCTACTTGACGATTCTGGGTAAAAACCAGCCAAGCGCCTCTGCTCTCAGGCAACCTGGTAACCTGAGGGCACCACCAGCAACATCAACCAGGCCGGCCACACGCCTCATACAGCCCCAACCTCCGCCGCTTCTGAGCCCGGCTGCCTTGCAACACCCCCAATTCCTTTGCCCGGTGCGCTCCAAGACCATGTCCGAGGAATTTGGCTGGGTCAAGGACCTGACCAAGAAGATCTGGTGCTTCGGCCCCGACACCATGGGCGCCAACATCCTGGTCGATGTCTCCAAGGGAGTGCAGGTGGCTTGATCTGGCGACCCCTGATGGCCTCCAGGGCGAACACGGGCAGCAGTCGAAATCCGCCTCACGATGCAAGCTCGACCGTCACATGGCGGGGACGTGGGGCAGGGGCCTGCACGCTGCCCCAATCAGTCGGAAATGATCCAGCGCAAGCTATTCACGGTGCACAACTATTTCTACGCCAGCAATTCCTATATCGATGAGCACGGCATGCCCTCTGGCCGAGGACCTGGACACACACGTGCATCCTTTCACCAGTTACGCGGGCGCACACACGCGTGCACACACACACACACACACACACACACACACTTCACCAGCAGAAACTCAACAGCAAGAGCCGGATTGGCCCATTGCCCAACGAGATCAAGGACAAGTCGCTGGCCTTTGGCGAGCAACACGGCCTGGACGTACACCTGTCGGGGATGCCCTACATCCGCACCGAGTTTATGTCGAAGGTGAGTAAGGAAATGGGCCTTTTTATGGGGCGCTGGGGTATGGCACGGCATCATTCCTGGCCGTTCCTCCTGGCGGGGGGCCAGCGCTGCGCCATGCACACCCTTTGCGAAGGAGGCACCACGCAGTCGACAGCTGCTGGTCCATGTGTTCACTCTTGCCCAGCCACCAACAACGCACCCCCTCCCCTCCCACCCACACACCACCCGCAACAAAGCGACAATGACGTGGTGATGCTCGACCTCGGCGCCAACACCGAATGCGACGCCAATAATCTCGTCCAGTTTGCCGTGATGGGCGCGGCTTATGCGCGCACGGCGATGGGACTGGAAAAGCCGCGCGTTGCTGCTGAACATCGGTACCGGAGCTGAAGGGTCCGACGAGATCCGCGAAGCCGCGGCGATGCTACGCGATGCCAAAGGCGCGGTGCCGTCGTGGTGTTGTGCAGGGCTTCTGCCTGGCCTTTTTCTGTGTACCCCGTGCTTCCGGTCCCTGTCGGGGCCTTTGGAAGTCCTGTCGGACGGTGTATCTTGACAGCCACGACCAAGCATTTGTCTGAACCTTCCTGCTGTCCCTGCCGGACATTCGGTTTACACTTTGCC
>NNCB01000842.1:0-13741 GCA_002317545.1 Scenedesmus quadricauda | reverse complement strand
TCATCACAACCTCACCCACGCCGGCCGCCCCGACGTGATGTTCGTGATGCCGCGTGCATCGAGACCAGGGCAAGCTGACACTGCTCGACCAGAACCGCGTGATCCGCCCGAACCCGCATTTCCGCCTCTTCTCGACCGCGAACCCGTCGGGCTCGGCGGCGAGGGCGCGGGCACGCAACAGATCACGCAGGAGCCGAGGACGGCGGAACGTCTCGGGCGCGCTGAAGCGGCAAGATGCCGGGGGTGGAAGCTCGAGCACGGGCGACAGCCTCGGAAGGTGCCGGACACCGACGAGACGCCGGTCGCCGCGAGCCCTGCAAGCCCGCGAGTTCAGGAAATGGCCGGGCCGCGCCCTTGCGGCGATGCCCATGCTGTGGTACCACGATGCGCTGGCGTCAGCTCGTCCTCGGTGTAGCGCACGCCGGCGGCCAGCGTCCAGGTGGGCGCGAATTCCCAGTTGAAGTGGGCGAACGCGGCCTTGCTGGTGGTGCTGAGGTCGTCCTCGATGGTGCGCAGGAACTGCACCGGCACGCCGCCGTTGAAGAACAGGTCGTCGGCGTAAGCCTCCTGGTAGGACGGCACGTCTTCCTTCATGTAGTACAGGCCGAAAGTCGCCTGCAGGTTGCTGCCGTTGTCGTACTGCAGGCGCGGGCGTGGCCGCGCATGTTGCGATGCAACCGGGCGCAGATACCCATCCATCGACGTGCGCGCCTGGTGCTACGCGCCGCCGGGCGGCCTGCTGAGCCCGGGGGCGTCGCTGGCGCTCGAGGTTGCTGCTAGCTCACGCGTGCTTCGATTGTCGAAAATCATGGAAGCTGCCCGAGGAAAGCTCCGCAATTTGTCCCCAGTGCGGGGGGCAAGTAAACTGGATGGGGCGAGCATTCAAAGCTCCGAAGAAGACAGACGAGGAGCGTGCGCAAAGCATCGCGACGCTGGGCGGGCGGGGTTTAGTCCAAGGACGTCATCCCGGGAAGGCCGGGGTCTTCCAACGCTCGCCATGAAGCGGAGGCGAGATCCCGGCCTTCGCCTGGATGACGATCAAGTTCAGGAAACGACGATAATGGATTTCACCTACACCGAAACGCAGGACATGATCCCGCGCATGTCGCTTTGGACTATGATTTCGAGACGCGCCAGAAGCTCATGCAGGCCGCGCTGCGCGCAAGGTGCGGCGCTGCCTTGTCGTTCCCCTTTCGCTGGCGTGCTGCGCGGGCGCCGTGCACCCGTGCCTCGCCTCCGCGCGCTCCCCTCAACTGGCCCCCGCAGCTGGGGGGGGGGGGGCGCCGGCGGCGCGACTCGAGTCTGGCCACGCCTGTGGGCGCGTGCGTTCGCAGTTCAGATCTGCGGCCGCAAACGCCCTAAGAGCTTCGGGGCGAGTCGCGCATGCCGCGTCCGCTCTCGGACCAACACCCCCAAGCGCCTGCCCATCTGGTGCGCCAAAACGACTGCATCTCGGGCTCGTGCTCAGACACACGTTACAGGTCTCCAAGACGCGCCTCCTGCTGGGCACCCTGCTGGGCCGCACCTGGCGCGAGGACGAGGTGCTGCTGCCCTTTGAGCAGCTGCCGCCCGAGAAGCTGGCCAGGCGAGCCGCGGTCCCCGACGCCGACCTGCCTGCACGCGAGCGCATACCATAGGGCTGCCTCGTGTGTGCTTGCTCTGGTGGCTCGCCACCAAGCACACACTTGCGGCGGGGTCGTCAGCAACTACCTGCTGCTGGCAACGACTATCCGCCGTTCGACCTGCTCTACTGGAACGGCGACACGACGAACCTGCCCGCGAAATGGCACCGCCAGTATCTGGTCGACCTGTATCGCGACAATCGCATGGTGATCCCGAACAGCCTGTCGGTGATGCCGATCGACCTCAGGAAGATCGAAACCCCTGTTCATCCAGGCGGGGCGCGAGGATCATACCCCGCTGAGGGTGTGTCAGCCGAGACCAGACTGCACCGCTGGCTCCGCCACGCGCGCGGAGCTAAGAGCGCAGGGAACGAACAGCGCCCAAAGTCCAAGCTCGGCCCGCGGCACGGGCACCCGGGCGCGTCAAGGGCACCTTCAGCCGCCTGTGTGGCTCGCTCGTAGCGAGCCCTTTTGCTTGCCGCCGATGCTCAGTATACGGCATTGGCTGTTGACGCGTCGATCGCTTTGTCTCCATCCTGCAGGTGCCCCTAGTTTCGATCGCGCAGAGTATGACCACTCTGGGGCCGTAATCTGGGTGGAGCGGCGGAAGTTACGGCCGCCGCCGCGCGAAGAGAGGGAGGGCGCCCCGCGGCAGCAGCAGCTGGGGGAAGGCGCCGACCCCGAAGCCGGCGGCGGCGGCGGCGGGCAGACTCCGCGCGGCGGTGGCGGCGGCGGCGCCGCCGCGGCGGCGCGCGCCCTGCTGTTCGGCCCCTGGCGGCGCGGCGTCACCCGGGGCGGCGATGGGGGCATCGCGGCACTTGGAGCGGCAGCAGCGGCAGCGTTAGCCGCAGCAGGGCGGCGGAGGCGGAGGCGGCCGCGGCGGCGGCCGCGGCGGGGGCGTTGGTTGCTTTACGAAGGCGGTTTTGCTGAAGCAGGGGCTGCTTACGGCGCCTTCCCCAAGGAGACGAGATTTCCGGATCAATCCCGACATCGGGATAAAAATGATCACCGGGCAGCGCCGCATCGCAAACCAAACTCACCGCGCACCACGGCGGGCCCTTTGTCAACGCGGGCCAAACTGGCATGGCTGGGCCGCCTCGTTCACAAGCTGTCTACCGACAGGCGGAGTTCCTGCGAAGGTCGATATCGATCGCTCCGGGACATGTGCCGCTTGCGGGTATGATCGATGCCCCGTAAGTGCTGCCACCCAGCCACCGGCTCCCCAACCGTCAATGCTGATCTTTAAGCCCCTGGGTCGTCTCAACTCCCAAAACTGCAGGCGGCATGGTGGTGGCGGGTAGCATGTTCTCTGACCATGTGCCAGTGCTGCAGCAGAGGCGCCTCAAACAGGTAATCTCGTGCGCCGCGTACCACACCCACGAGCACGCACCGCCGCGCCAGGCGCTCTTGCCTGAGCGATTGCTCGACGAAAGCTTCGGCGGTCTCAAAGGCCGGTCGAACGGATCGGTGGCCGGGACGCCGGGGACCGCACACCATGCATGGTTTTCGCATACATGGCTCAAAGTGCAGAACCGCCCCCGCACTACCCCTGCCCCGCAGCTCATCGCGCGCCTGTCGCAGCGGCGGCAGGATCAGACGTGCGGCCCCCCGCGCGCGCGGCCCGCATGCGCGACGCCGGAGCCGCCCTGCGCCGCGCCTGGGCAGCAGTAGGAGCGCAGCCCGCGGCTGCGCCGGCGGCAGCTGGCTGGGCGCGTGCGCGTCGCTCCGCGGCGTTAGCCGCGACGCCTGCTTGCGGTGGCCATGCTTTGCATGTGTTGGCTTGGTCACCCTATTGGTGGGGCCGCACCAGCACAATGCTGGGTTTATGGATCGACTGTGACCACCCGCCATCCTCAGTGATGACCTCTCCCTCCCATTTTCCATGCACCCATTTTTCCGGCTCACTGGGTAGCCAGCGTCTTTGGTTGCGGCTTGGGCAGTCCATGCGGCAACTCGGTTGCGTGGTTCATGATCTCTCATACAACGGACATCTGACATGTGGCGTGCGCCGTCGAAGTCTGACGTGTGGCGTGCGACTTGTGACGTTCTACCTGTGGCTGCACCACGGATCTGGCCGCCCCCAGGATCCCGGCGTCGCCTTCTCTGGCGGCGAAGAAGAACTTTCGGGCTTCGATACCACCCCTCTGGTGGGGCACCTGGCTGCCTGGAACTACTTCATGAGCGTCGACACGCCTGAAAATGCCGAATTCATCAAGGCGCTGACATACACCTACGATGCGACGACAAGCGCGTCACCAATGACCCGATGGAAGCCACATGATCGGTTGTTGGGATTGCAGCGCGGCACCCTGAGTATGCTTACGTCATCTGACATCATCCGTGCCCAGAGATTCAGCCGCGGTGATGGATCAGCCGACAGCTGGCAATAGAAACAGCGAACGCCTCTTCAAATCGGTGCCCGGGATCAGCGCTGTCCATGCATATGCCCAACGCCAATCTTTGATGCGAACTCATATCGCCGGCCACCCTTTCCAGCAGCTGTTTCGGAGGCCCCTTCTCTGCTGCGGCTGTACAACGGGTTAGCCGCTGAGGTGAACTCCGCATAGCATTCACTGAACCCTGGATCAGTTTCAGACGTTCTCCAACTTTACGCTATCGGACAGATAATGTTCGAAGGCCGCGAAGCTGTCGAAACACTCATAGATGGCCATATAGGGCGCATCCTGCAGGCAAGTGGCCCCCATGAAATTGTGGTAATGCTGCGCGAGGCCAATCTCGCTCTCCCACATCTCGCAATTGTGGAAGAAGCTCGCCAAAGGCTTGGTAAAGCGACTGTGGAGAAAGGGGGGAGGCGCGCTTCACAGTCGACGCGCATGGGCTATTGGTCCACTTCGGCGAGATAGGCCTCACGCGTGGTGTGATAATATTGCGGGCTGGTGCGCAGATGTTCGAATGGCGGATGACACCCCCATGACTGTTCTTAAAGGTAAGGGCCGCGCTCCGCAAGTCAGGTTGGGCCAAGAAACGGCCCTTGCTTTTCTTCTACTTAAATTACTTAATGAAATACAACAATCGCGAACAAGCTATTGATGCCCGAATACGGCAGAAATATTCAAAAAATGGTGGACTATATCCTTACGATAGAGGATAAAGCACATGGCACAAAAGTGCTATGACACATGCTATTGATAAGATAGGGGTTATCGAATCCTCATGGCGTCCCCGGGCAGCTTCCCGGGCAGCGGCAGCAGCCGCACCGCTAGCGGCTTGCGCGGCGGCAGGCCAGCAGGGCGGTATCCATGATAACACCTGCAAAAGCACCCAGAAGCACCTCGTCAACCTCCACGCCAAAGTCGTAATCGTCGCTCGCCCCCAATCCTCGCCGTCGCCGACGCCGCGACTCTCCGCCTCGCCTTGCGCCTGCCCGAAACCGCCGGCTGCGGCCGCCGGCGCCCCGGGCTCGATATCGGCGTACACATCGGCCCAGCGCGGCCCGGGGCCGGGCACCGGCACGGTGTCGAGGCCACAGCCGCAGGCCGCGCTCGACTGCAGCAGCTGCGCGACCGACAGTCCGCCGGCCGACGGCGACGGCTGCAGCCCCTGGTCCTCGCAGACTGCCAGCAGAGCCCGAAGTAGCTCTGCGCTGACCAGCACGCCGATGTTCGTTCAGTACTGAGTGGCTGGGTCAACTGTGTCATTGACCACAACGAAACATGTTTCTCCTCGCGCTGAGGCCCCCTCGTGAGCGCCTTGGGCCGAAGCAGGAAATAGTCCGCGTCGCACAAGCCCTCGACCTGCGCGGGCGCCGCCCCCAACTGTTAGCCGCAGCGGGACCGCCTTCAGCGCCCGCGTCGCCGCCTTGCACGCGACAGCGTCCAGGCGGGTCGGCAGCGACCGATAGCCCAACCGCCGAACGATGACGTCATCGCGGGCGGATCAAGCCGGGCGCGATCGACGTGTCGAGCCCGAGGTACCGGATACCTCGACCGCCGCCGGCGCCTGCGCCGAGGCCCGCGGCGCCGCCCTCGCGACAACGCCCCCCTGATTCTCGGCAGCAGGCGCGGCGGTGGCGGCGGCGGCGCCGCCGCCGGCCGAGGCGCCGGCGCCGCAGTCGGCCGGGGTGGGCCCGAGCTCGAGCGCGAGGGCGGTCGCCTCCACAGGCGCGAGCGCGGCGAGCAGCGCGGCGGTGAGCGCGGACTCCGCTGCGGCCAGGGGCAACGGTGACCCCGCCGGCGGCCTTCGGTCCGCACCGCCGCCGCCGGCTGCGGCGGCCGCGTCTGCTGCTGCGCTTCGGCTGCACCTGCTGAGCTTGCTGCCGCTGCGGAAGCCCAGGCGTCGGCGAGGATGCCGTCGCTCTCGATGCCGATAGCGCGGCGGCCGGAATTGGCGTCGTGGCAATGGAGCGCGATCAAGGGGATGCCGGAATGGCGTCATTCGATGGCGAGCGGATTGATGCGCTCATTGACGCTCTTCTTTAGTTCCGACAACCGGGATACTATGCCCCTTGGCTGCTCGGCAATGGGGCGTTTTGAGTGGGTGGCTAACCAGATGGGTCAACGGGGGGTGATTTTTAAAGAACTCATTGCGATAGGAAACCAGATGACGTTCAAGAAAAGCGACGGGATGGGCGCGGGCGGAGCAGCGCTTGGGTCAGAATCGGGTGGATGGTGGGACCATCCACGGGGCGGGTGACCGAGGATGGGTGGAGCGGCCGCTGGGCGCGCAGCGCGGCCGCGCCGTGCCGCGAGTCGCGATGCTTTTCTCCCCAGCTCTCACCCGCAGCGAACCCAAAGTTTCGTCGCCCGTCCGTGAGCGCCGCAATCTGCAGCGACGCCGCGGCCGCGCGGCGCGCGAGTGCGCCGCAGGGCGGCTCGGCCGGCGGCAGTGCGAAGCTGAGCTGACGGTCGAGGTGGTAGCCAGCAGCGGCTGTGCGGGGGATGAGGAGGAGGGGTGGCGCCATGGCCGATGCCTTTCGCAGATTTGCCTTGAAGGGGAAGGAACATGGCCGTACAGCTGACAGCGGCACGAGCGGTCGGACGCGTCTTGCTGCTGCGCGTGGGCGCGCCCGCGCGCGCGGCGTGGGCGCCGTGCCGGGTGCGGCGCGGGCGTGATGGTGCACAACACAAGGGTGCTGCTTGCGCCGCCTCAGAGCGGCAAGGGGTCGCGCTGCGCCGCGGGGCGCGGGAAGCTTCTCACTGGGAGCCACGGGAGGTACTCCTCGCCAGTGACGCCGCCGAGTGACATCATCGGCACGCCGCAACGGTGCGCGAGCAACTCCAGCCGCCGCGCTGCGCCGGCCAGCGCGGGGCCCGGAGGGCCCAGGAATGGCGAACGGCTTGCGTCGGATGCAATGTTTGCACCTTCTGGGTGTGGGGTGGTCGGGTGGGGAGTCGGTATGGGCGGTGCTCCGGGAGGCGTGGGGGCGGGGTGAGAATGGAGGATGGGGGTCGAGGGCTGGTATATGCGTAAGGAGGGTGAGAGATCGTTGGACCGTAGCCGAAGGGCAGGTTACGGATGTACCGCCGCGTAGCATTGCTCTCCAACGCGTACGTGCCCCACTCGGCCTCACCAAGAGTCGCTTCAAGATGCCGTCTGTCCCAGAGCCAAGAAATTGGCTCTGCGCCAGGTCGTTCTTCCACTAGCCTCGTAACCGCATTCACGTCCAATTCGTTCGGATCCGGTAATTGCAGGCCATGGAGGTGGCGTGCGCTCCCACCGCGCTGTGCCGCTGCCAAAAGCAGCTTCAGTATCACCGAGATGCATTCCTGGGTATGAACCTGGTTATCTTTATAATTGCCAGCGTGCCAGATTTATAAAAGTAGAAACGGCGCTTTACGCGATCCTGACTTATATTATTGCCAGCCAGACCACCCGTTATGTGATTGAAGGTATAGAGGCCTACACGGGCGTTACCATAGTCTCTGCCAATAGTGAGGAGATCAAAAAAGCAATGGCAATTGTTGAACCGTGGTATCACGGTCTATATGAACCGACCCACCGCTGCATGAAAGCAAGCAGGACACCATTTCAACCATGTATGCCGCACGCAACTATGCAAAGCAGCACAGCAGCTTGCAACCCCATACAGTGAGCACGAAGTAAACAGCACCACGTGCCTGGAGGTGAGTTGCGGTACTGCCTTTAAGGACTATGGCGGGATAAGATTTGCAAAAGACCTGATGAATGCTTGCTACGCCGCTTTATTTGCAGGTGACACCAGCCTGGGTATTTATTACCTGGATAGCTTAGCTTTTTATGGATTTCATAAAGGCAACTGCACGGTGCGCACCTTCGCCTGCCGTAATCAAGCAAGGCCCGCAACAAGCCACGCCCATGCCTTGTTCGCGTGAGCGTTTCTTACTTATCTGCCCGATTCGTGAACCGTGAACCAATTCAATGTGCTTAGCCGCATACTAATACCGTTAATGTGGGTGCTGCAGAAGCAGTTCTAGAGCCGGATCATGGGATTGGACATTTGTAACCGGTATAGCAATCCCTGCAGGTCAATCATATAATTATGAACACACCATCACTAACGACAGCTATTTGGCACTTCAAAATGGAGATACCCTTATCAACCATTTCTGGGATGATGATACTAACCAGTGTGATATGGGTATGAATGGGATGAACTATGGTGAATATGAATACAACCGCCATGGCAAGGGTGACGGGGGTGTCAATGTCGTGACCAAGGCGCCGAGGGATCCCATGAAATGCACAGGTTGAATCGTGCAGGCCTTGCTGGCAACGTTGGGGCAAGAAGGCGGTCATCCAAGCGGGACAGCAAACAGTTGATAGACCTCTACGCGTAGCAGTGCTCGCAGAAGTGTGGCAGGAATCACTGTTCCACTTCAGACGTCGGGACTGCGGAAGCCCCCGCGAAAGGCGATGTGGCAAGGCTGACAGACCGCTTGCGGCCAAGCCATTTGTGCAGGTCGCTGGGCTCTCATACCATATATGCTGTGCCAGGAAACAGGGAGGACGTTGAAACGCCATCGCTTGATGCTTACACGGATCAGCAGGCTGCCAGATTTGACCTGTGCGACAATGGCAGTGAGAGTGGAGAGTAATGTGGCGGCTAATGCACGCCGCTCAGGACGAGCGTGGACACTGGCCAAAGTGCATGTCCACCTACAGCGCGCACATAGGCTGTTTGTAAAACACAATTGGGGCTGCAGGTCTGCTCGATGGGAACATGCAGTGCAGCGCATGGATCTGCATCAGCGTCAATACCCTCTGCCTGCCAACTGTCCCTGCCTACTGCGCATCGGCCCGCGTTTGCCTCAATATCGGCTTGCATCGATTTTGGTGACAAAAATTGTCAGGGCAGACAGCCACTGTGCGTCGATGTCGCCTGCCAGCAGTCTAGGCTTGACAAAGCCCAGTGGGGCGCGCCGCTGCTGTGCCTGTGCGGCTGCTGCAGGCAATGTGATGTACCTCGTGCCTTCACATCAGCAAAGCTTTCCATCAGGCAGTATAAATGTTTCTATAAATTTTTTTCAATTGTGATCATATCGCCCTCGAAATCCGGCTGGACAAATCGACCCGCGAGATGCAGTCGTTTACCGAAAAAGACGGGCTGGGAAATAATGGCTCACATAGGACTCAGTGCTTCGCGAAGCCTGGATCCAGGGTGGACTCGGCCAAGCCTGTTAGTGGGCAAACATAATGCGAAAAGCGGAAATCTTCCGAAGAAATGAAGTCTATGAAGTCAAGAATTAATGCGATAAAAGCTGACAAGATCGGCGTCAGGATCACCATAGCCGCAGATGAGGCCGCGTAGCATCTGAGCCGCCATCATAGAGAAGGTAATTCCCGTTCCCCCCATCCATTCGCAACACTATTCGGCTATTCTAGTGCGCTATGCACCTTTTGTCCAACCCATCTCCCTCTCACCTCAAAGACGACTGATGGGGAGCGCTACACCTTCGTCCAAGCATCGTGTTCCCTCCTTGACCAGCCAAGCTTCTGCGATCGCAACCCGCCATGCTGGCTCGTGGCCAAGACGTGTGGGTGCTGGCGGACCCAGCCCTTCATCTATTGATGCCATTGATTCGATGCTGCGCGTCGGGGCCGGCTCGCGACAGCGTGATCGTTGCGGGTGATTGCGGTCTGCCTGTCAAGGCCGCCGCTGCCGATCATTTGCTGCACTATGTGTCGCCCTCACCAGCCTTGCGCTGGTCGTCATGCAGCGGCTTGCAATCGCCGCACCATCGAGCTGGTTGACACTGTCTAGTGCAGCACAGCGGCGCTATGTCGAGTCCTGCATCTGCCCGCCTTATGCGCGCCAGTTCCTCGAGAGATGAGAAGCCCGCTGGCGCCTGCAATCGACGCTCCGCTTCGTCCGCGACGGCTGGCAGCGGGTGGCGCATGGTGACGAGGACCGCCACGCGCCGCGGCCACTGGGTGATCGCATCGCGGTGGCGGCTGGCCCGCCGCTATGGCCGCTTGCCGCTACGCCATGTCACGGGCTGGAGTCATCCCAATCATTTTCTGGGGAGCCCGCTGGTGCGCGCGGTGAAATTCGACACCGCTGTTCTGGGCAGTCCTTGCAAACGCACCCAGCCTGAATGTCCCATGACAACCTTCACCAACATCATGACTACGCTCCATGCGATCGTCGTGCGTGACTTGTTCACGCCATCGTAGTTGCAGGTGATGGTGCCGGCGCCGATGTTCACCTTTTTCTCCACCACGGAATCGCCGCGGATGAGGGCGGCGAGTTTGACCCTGCCGGCCCAAACACCTGCATGCTCTACGTTTTCGAGCGCCAACAAGCGCCAGGAGTGCATCCACGGCCCCTTCCGCCGCCGCTGATGCGCTTGTGGCGCTTTCCCGATCACTGGAGGTTGGCAGGGCGACGCCTCATATCGAGAGCGTCACAGAAGATCGAGGACGGCGGTCGCCTTTTCCACTCGCACACATCTTTGCCAGGAACGGTCTGACCTGCAATCGGGTCCTCAGCCTTTGCTTGCCTTCCGTGGGTGCAGGTGCAGCAAAGTCGCCGCAACCTGCCACAGGGTTGACCTTTCAAGGCTTGGCCATGACAGGGCATGAAGGCACTGGTGGCCGCACTGCACTTGATTTTTACCAAACTCGCACCACAAGCTTCCATCATACTACACTGCGTTCAAACCCCCATACGCACGCGCACGCACATGTGTGTGCACACAGAACACACACGCACACACACACGCACACACACACACACACACACCTCCTCATCAACTGTGAAGTACCACGCAAGGTACTACATTGGCGCCCCTCAGGCCGTCTGGAAGACTTCAAACAGCTCATGGACAAGGCGCGTGCCCCGTTCCAGATCCGTACGAAGGTGCCTGCCGCCAGGCCCCAGCGCGCCCCCACCGCGGCCGGCAACAGCGGCGGCGTGGCGGCGGGTGGCGGTGAAAGCGCGTCGGCGCCCTGGCGGCGTGCGGCCAGGCGGCGGCGGGCGGGGGGCCCGACGTTTTCACAAGTGTCGGCGCACCGCGGCGCGTGCCGCCTGCAGGCGAGGCCTCAGCGCCCACAGCAGCTGGTGTGGCAGAACCCCAACAATGGCTCCGCGCGTGGCTCGCTCGGGGCGCCAGCGCCGCGCTAGCGCAGCTGCTGCCGGTCGCCGCAGCGCCTTGCAGCCGAGCAGGCGATGCGCCTGAAGCGCCAGCATCCTTCATCCGCTGCGCCACGTCATCGGGCACATCGGCGGGGCAGACATGTTCGGTCAGTCCATCGGTATATTTGGCATCATAGTCGTAGAAGCCCGACTTGACGCGCAGTTCGGTGACGGCAAGCGCCGATCGGCCGAGGCACCGCGACGGTGAGTTCGGCAGCTTGCGCAGCGGCGGCGGCGGCGGCTGCCGGTCGCCTGGTGTAAAGCGCGCCACGCCCGAGAGATAGGTTCGGCGAAGCGGGCGTGGTCGCCATAGATCGTCCGCGCCTGCCCGGGCCAGCTGTGGGTGATGCACAGATTTCCTTCCGCGGCGCCGCCGGTCGCTCGCAACCTACGTGTTGCCGCTGCAGCGACACCGCCACGGCTGCGGCGGGCCGACGGCGGCAGCGGCGGTGCTTGCGCAGCCAGCTGGCGTTGCGCGCTGGCGGCAGGACGGGCCATCACCAGTTCGCGGCGCGCTCGGCAAGCGCCGGTTCCGCCTCCGGCCGTTCGACCTCGCCGGAATCAGGGCCAAGGCGGAGCACGAGATGACAGGTTTGTCGGTCCGCGCTGAAGGGCTTTGAGGCCTCATCGAGCGCAAGCACGGTGCAGGCGGCGGTCGCGTCCAACAGGGCGGCATCGACAGCGTGCGTCATTGCGCGCTGCCGCAAGGATCAGCTGAGCGCGGCGCACGTCCTGCCGCCGGGCGTCACCGTCGCGCTGGCGGCAGCGGCCCTCAGCAGCGCGCCACGAACGGCGCTGGACGGGGTGGGGGGAGCCGGTGGCCAGGGCGCTGGGGACAGTGGTGCACACAATTCCAGGCGCGGGCGCGGCCACCCGACGTTGCCCCCGGGCATTGGTCCGCCTGTGGTACAAGCCCTGAGGGGGCTGACCGAAGTTGTCACCAACAACGCCGTGGCAATCCTAGTGACCCCGCTGGTGATTGCGCTGGCGCGCGACTGCGGTGTCGATCCCTATCCGCTGGTGATGCGGCATGGCGTGCATCGGCCAGCTTGGCGACGCCGATCGGTTACCAGACCAACACTCTTGGTCTAGCCCGGCGGCGGAATTTGTCACCGCGATCTGGCGTGGCGCGGCCGATCACAACGGTCGCAGCTCTGCCGGCCGACCGGCCCCTGACATCGCCGCAGCGACCAGCATTGCGCCGCTGATTGTATAGGGCTCCAGGCACCGCCCTGGTGGCCGGGGGTATGAGTTTGTTCGGTACCTTTGTCTTCGGCATTCTATCGGGGGCGCACGATAGGCCACGCAACTGCCTGCCTCGCTGACTGCCTCCGTAATGTGCACCAGTTCGCAGTTTTTCACCTGCGTTTTGCACCGGTGACGCGAAGATCCCACCGAAACCTGCAATCACGGAGTCTCGAAATGAAGCCGATCCATGCCACTACCCTGCTCGCCGCCGTCGCGTTGGCTGCTTCCGGCGTCGTGTCGGCACAATCCAGCTGTACCCTCTCACACGCCTGCTTGCTTGGCTGTGCCACCAGCGTCACTCTCTCATCTTTCTGCCAACCTTGAGCGAGGTGTGCCCCAACGGCATGGCAATGCCGGAACGGGGCTGACCTGTGTCTGTGAGCACCCTGCTGTGCGACTGCAGCCTGGAGATCAACCGCGGCTCTGGCCTCGACTGCGTCACACTTGTGGTGCATGGCCGCTATCTGGGGGTTTGACTGCGCGCCCATTCCTCAAACCTCCACCCTCACGCAGCTCTGGCCACTCTTAACGCTTCAACCTACACCACACACTGCGTGCTGCAATGTTGCTCACCTTGGCTCACCAAACATGGCGTTCACCGCAGCATCCTCCAACTCGCCTCCTTTTCCTTGTCTGGAGTAACTCATCTGCCCACGCCGCCGCCGCCCATGGCGCGGGTGTTCTTGCCGGCCGTGCTGGGTGCTCTGTGTCTGTTCATTGACGCATGTTTGGCCTCGTGCATGCACTGTCTGTGCTTGTGCACCCCTTAATTGCAGGTTCGGGTTAACTTGTGCAAGCTGTGGTGCAGCCGATGCGCCTTCAACCGTGTGACAATCTTATCCTGCAAAAGCAGGGCAATGACTATCAGCAGGCATATCACAATTATTATTTCCAAATCAGGTGACTTTAAAAAATGGGTTTAAACAAATGGCGTTGATATTGCTGTATAGTGTGTAAAATTAAACTTTATGTGGAGCCTCTGGTTTTGAGTATGCTACCCATGTATCGTGGCCATGCAGACATGAGTGTGTGCATATGTTGTGTCTGACCTTCACAAGGGGTTGGAACGACCTCGAAGAATGGCAGGAAACTGCCGGAAATGCGAGACTTGAAGGTGAGTCGCAATGGTAGCGGAGGAGGGACTCGAACCCCCGACACGCGGATTATGATTACCCGAACCAACTTCTCGCCTCGCAGCGAAAACGACGGATCTGTGCCGCACATCGCGCGTTACGGCAGTGTCTTACTGGAATCAATCACAATAATTCTAACAACAATTGGCGCAACCCATTCCAGA
>NNCB01000841.1:0-13748 GCA_002317545.1 Scenedesmus quadricauda | reverse complement strand
CCTCCAGCCTATGCCCGTTGACGTAGGCGTGTGGTTTAGTGGTTTAGGGTTTAGGGCCTGCAGCTAAGCGCTGAAAGGAAGACCTGAACCTCTTACCCCCAGAGCACTGAGCAGTCAGCAGCCAGAGCAAGGCAGCCAAGGGGTATTAGGGTTTAGGAGAAACATCTAAACCTCAAAGTTAAACCCTATACCCTTAACCCTGAACCCTAAACCCTGGATGGAGTCAGCAGCCAGAGCAAGGAGCCAAGGGGTGGGTGCCCACCTGGTGACACCAGTGGTGTGTCGCCCAGGTGTGTTTACGGTCATCAGGACTCGTGATGACGCCATCAGGGCGAGTGCAGTGACCAAGGAGGCAGTGCAAGGAAGCTGGGCACTGCAGCCCAGTGCTGCAGCAACCACTGAGCACACAGCTGTATGTCTGAGGCACCTCAGGTTTTGTGAGATGACGCAGATGAGTGATGAGTCACTTGAAGGTGACATCACCACCAGTCACTCATCACTCAAGGGCTTCTACAGCTGGCTGGATCCCACGTGCACTTAAAAGCACGTGCACTTGAAGCGGGCTGGTGCCTGCGGTGCCGCTGGTGCCAGCTGGTGCCAGCTGGTGCCAGCTGGTGCCAGCTGGTGCCACAGCACGCAAGCAGGTGGCAAGGGTTTAGGGTTCAGGGTTTGAGAGGTGTGCACGGCTTGACGCAGCATGGTATTCTGCTACGATGTCAACGAGTGACTTCCGGCACGGCAGAGAGAGCAAGAGCATTCCGCAGCCGTGCAACGGGCGGGTTCACCCACCAACCCTACCTGCCTTGCCCAACTACCCCTGATGGCAGCACCAGCCAGTACGCGCAACCGGCAGGCGGCTTGTAATGCAGAAAAAGACTGCTTACAAACCTTCAAGAATGTCATGACTTGCCCCGACTCAAGCAGAGTGACTTTCGCAAATATGCTGACCAGGCCCCATACTGGGTGTGCAGCGTTGGGTCGACCTTCCAAAGACAAGGAGTTAGCGCTGGGCAGCGCAGCCAAGGAAGGAACAACCTGTGGCGCACGTTGGCATCTATAGCGATACTGTTGCATTGCATGTTGTCGCTGATGCACGCCTTGGACATAGAAGTGGTGCAGCCGTTCGTCAGAGCTATGCGATGCCTATCCTACTTCGTCATGCGGAACTTGTTTCAGCATCCATGGCCGGACCTCGAATTCGCGGCGCCGAAGGAAACGGTGGGCTATGGACCCTGAAACAAGTTAGGGTGACGAGGTTTGGGAGGTCGGCCTTCTAAAACACTCCCGCCACCTTGCTTGCGCAGATGCAAGCAGCCGCACGGTGTGATGATCGGGTTGCCACCAACTTAGGCAGCTGTGTTCCGGCCTGCATCCTACACCTTGAGCTGGCCTCGGACCTGCCGCTGACAAAGTCGCGCAGCTTGTCAAGGAGGCTGATGTCCTAGGCCGCGTAGGCACCGCTGGTGATGCTGCTGTACCCAGCCTTGATGTCTGTCCAAGACGGCAGCAGGTTGACAGGAAATTGCGGTTGACCGCCTGGCAGGACGCCTAAAGAGGGGTAAGAAGAGGATATGATCAGGCGCATGGTCTCAGCCTTGGTATGCAACACAGCAGACTGCTTTTGAGCAATCTCAGCTGCTGCAATGCCTTGCTTGACATCCGGCACGCCCACCAAGGTCGCGCAGGCCTTCCTCGGTCAGTTCGAACTCGCCGTCCTTGAGGCCATGGGCCTCGATCTGCTTGGCGATGAGGTGACGCTTGGCGATCTCGACCTTTTCGTCCTCAGTGTAACCCTCGACGCGGATAACCTCCATACGAGTTGCAGTGCGTCAGGGCTGCGCCGCAGCACTCATCGAATTGGCCGTCGTCACGAACAGGCGCTGATGGCGACGTCGATCGGAGACCATGGTTCGAGACATAGCCCTTCGTCGAGCGAGCCTTGAGCCGTCAGCGATGCTAGGATCCGGCTCGATGCCTTTGACATCGTGATACTCGGACATGCGGCAATAGCGGCGGGCACGGTGCCCGGAACCTCCGCATGAGTCGGAAAGCGTTGAATTCTGCACAGGCGATGCAGCTTCGAGGAGATATGGTGCGAGTTTTCGCCTGGCGGCGCTCACTGGCGTCTGGGCGGCACTCCATCAGCGCGCGCTGCTGACTTTGCTTCACGTGACACGCCGTCAGCTCCTTGAGTCTGGTAGTACTCCCCGCTTTGACCCCCAACGCACGGGGTGCGTCGAAAGATGGGCTTATCGGCTGCTTGGGCATCAGCGCGGACAGCTTGATAAGCGCAGGGTTGTCGATTTCGTTTGACGTGCCTCGACCTTGACGCCGCCAAGCTTGAACCTGCCAAAAGTGCCAGGTTGGTTGTCAGCGAGCATGAAGTGCGCATCATCACAGAGTGGTCAAGAATTCGACGCTTGCCTGAAGTGAGTGTGCCACAATGCCCACCACAACCCAGTTCACCATTCGGCTGCTGCTGCCCATCGCGGTTGTCGCCGCGCTGACGCTTGTGGCACTGGCAGGGTTCTTGTGGTGGTCGGCCGAGCAAATCGACAATAGCGACACGATCCGAAGCGCAAAATGCTGCGGGCGGGCAGGGAAAGTGGGAGATGCTGTGAGCGCAGCAGGGCGCATTGCCACTGTGTGCGTCATGAAGTGATTCAATGCACTGTGCGCCACACGTCAGTGCGTGACTGCAGTGCAGTAGGACACAAGTGTGCTTACCTGCACTGCAGGCCACAAGGGTCCGCACCAGAACAATCTGCGTCTGCATGGTGGCAGGCAAATCGGCTCAGCTGGGCAGCTGTGAAAGGTTGGCAGCGGTTCAAGGTTGCACCCGCCTGTTGAGCTGCAGCAGCTGTACCGATTGCAGAGCTCTTACAACCGGTGAATTGAAAGAGAGTGAATACGGGTGGCTTTGTAGAGCGGGATTGGTGCTGATTCAGGAGTGGGAAGGGTCTGTTGAGCCGTGAAAGCGGCCCTTAGAATAATCAACAGCAGCTTCGTGCCTATCGTGAAACAAACCCTAACTCTAAACCCTATGCAATAATTATTGTGAACTTTTACAACAACTCAAGTGCAGAAGCATAAGATTGTGCCCCATAAAGCACACACCTTGTTTTGCCCAAATATGTAAACACAATGGCGAGGCAATGCGCAAGCACTCGCCTACAATGCACTGACACCGGAACACAGGAGTATGCGAGAGATACTGCATCATGGTTGCAGGGATATGCAGGGGGTGGTGATGTCCCTCCCCGAAGAATACCCCGCGGCACGGGGAATCTGTCGACATAGGACTGCCAGGAAACGCAATTGCTGTACCCCTACATCACCACTTGGTGCGCATAGCATCGCCTGTGCAGATCACGCAGTTCGCAGGTGTAATTGTTGCATGGAGTTCTTACACAAGTTGCCGGTGCCAGGGTCCGCGCACTCGTCCATGCCAGCCGCCCCAGCGCAGGTGTCCGCGTGTCCGAAGCGCTGAGCCACGCGCTCCGGCGCCTGCAACGCACCATGCTCGCGCGCGGGCGGCGCGCCTCTATCGCGTGGCGCGCGAATTGATCGATCGTTTGCCCAACGTCCGCAAGGCTGCATAAATGGCTGATAATAAAGACGAAACTGGATCGGAAGCAACCCCGGCCCGCAAGCGTCCATCGGGATTGGGGCGCGGCCTTACAGACGCTCACTCGCTGAGTACGGTGAATACATATTCGCCGCCGATGGTAAGTAAATCGTTGATGAACATCAGATCCGCTGCTTCGAGCAGCGGTAAGCAGCTTACGACGGCGTTCGCGTCTTTGACACTTGTGAATGGGTTTTTCAAATCGATGCCGTGAGGTGTTCGATGTTCAGCTGACGCAGCTGGGTGATCGGCACCGAACATCAAGGCTGAGATAATCAACCAAACCCAACGAAAACCATGCAACTCTGCTCTGCCGAGGTGCCCGTCGCAGTGTCCCGCTAGACCAAATCGGATCTGTATGAGTTTGAAGCAACAGTCGACATCAATATCGACATCTTCCCCCGCCAGGTGGGTGCTGGCGCACTGGTAGGCGGCACACTGCTGCTGTTGCTGCTTCATGCTGCCGAAGGCAGCGATCACTGCAGCGCAAGCCGGTCAAGGTGGGCACGGTCACCGACGGCGGCGTTTCGATCGCGTCGGGCCTGAACGGCAACGAACGGGTTGTCGTGCTGGCCGGTGCCTTCCTCAACGTCGGCGACAAGGTCAAGCCCGTCATCCAGAAACCGGCGCAGTAACCGTTCCGGATCGCATCCGCGCAAAAGGCGTTTTATGAACCATGAGTTTTCGTAACATTTCCGCTTGGTGCATCCGCAATCCGGTGCCGCCGATCGTGATGTTCGTGCTGTTGTTGCTGGCCGGTGTCGTCAGTTTCAGGACTGGATGGACGTCAACGACAATCCGGACCGCTTTGCAGCGCACGCACCGGGACTGGTTGCGATGCTCGCCTGCTATGGACCGGCGAGTAGCGCAAAAGCCGTGATCGGGCAGGTCAACCGGATGCACGGCAAGGTGAAGGGCGAAACCCCCGACGGCACGAAATATCGGGCGCTCGATCCGCTGCTGCTCGATTGGGTCGCGGCGACCGCTTCCTATGGCTTCCTCATGGCCTATGACCGCTTCGTCCGTCCGCTCGACGACGCCGACAAGGATCGCTTCATGGCCGACGGCGATGCTCAATTCGGGGCGCGAGTTCGGGGCGCGGCATACGCCGCCGACTTTAGCGCCGTACCTCGCTGTCCCCCTGTCCCCTCGCAGGGTGCATGTGTTCAAGACCTTGGGGTGCTTTCTGTCTTTTACAGGCTGGCCATTTGGGTAGCTACTTCTTCTTCTTCGTGCTGCTTCTGATGAAGTTGGTGGGCGATCCTTGAAGCCGTAAGTCATGAGGTGACAGCACAGTTTACCTGCTCATATGCAGGCTTTAGTTCAGATGCACACGGATTTCCTTAGTCGAAGCTTGCCCCATTGACATCCAACCAGCCGACCAGGCGTACGCTCATGCGTTACCGATATTCGCGGTGGGTCATGTTCTTTATCGGTAGCCAGTGCCCGATCTCAGCCGTTCTGGACTTTTACCTAGAGGTCCTGTTCATTAATCGTTCCTGTTTCATCGACAATTTTAGCACTCGGGTAATCACGTTGGCTGCTCACGAGCCCCCCTTTGCTGCTGTCAATACCGTGCGCTATCAACAGACATATGCTGCTTGTCGGCGACAAATAATCGGTGTCGCTCTTGAATGCGCTGAACACCACCGCCGGCACACCCGCCATTCGTTGACCGGTCCGGTATCGTCGGCATTGCAGCCGGCGCCGATACCCAGCCGTTCGCGATACCATGCGTTGAGCGCGTCGGGGTCGCGCGCCCGGAAAAACAGTCCGCCGATGCCTTTGACATGTCCCATGGAGACCTCCCGTCGTGAGGCGGGCAGCCTAGGCCGAAAGCGTCAGCGTTTCCACTCTCCGCTGCCGCGGAACTCTTCGCGAACCTGACCCGCACGGCGACCAGGCCGCACAGCGCATGATCAGCAGCAGCGCCAGGAACTCCAGTACCGACACCTCCCTGCCCGTATTGACATCGCCGGCCCGCACTGCACTTGCCACTGTGGCCTCACTGATGCCCACTGACCGGCACGCCGCCTGAACGTCAATCAGCGGCCCCGTGGGTGTGGCACGCGGCACTCAAACGCGTCCCTCAGCTGCTGCTGCGAGGAAGTTCAACGGCTGCAGGTTCTTGTGCAAGGTCGCCTGGGCGGCAAAATAGCTGCGCATGCGGACAGAGTCACAGAAGCACGTCTTCAGCGCGGATAATTTTGCGTGAACATAGGCATCTAGCCTACAGCTTCACGCAGCTCGGCGCCTCAAGGGGGGCTGGTTGCAGAAACGCCACGTGGCTGCCAAAGTCCATCAGCGTTATGCGCGTTTGTTGCTGATGTCCTCCTTGGTAGATTCATAGTACCTCATCCAGGTTAGTCTAAAACGCAATCTTCATAACATGACATGTGGCCAGCACTGAAAGCACTCAACGGACTGCGGTACAACCAAGGACCGAGTCTGTGTCGGCAGCAGTGCGCAGCTCAACCCCTGCATTGTGGTGATCGGACATGCCACCTGCTCACACATAAATAGGTTCCGTCTCCCCGAAACGAAGCTGAGTGCCGGACAACTGCGTGGGCTCTAGCCTGCTCTAATAGCAGTCGTGGATGTGTTTGATCTGCAAGCTTTTGATCCAACACACTTCGGATTGCAGCCACAATGATTTCGCTACGGTACCGCACACCTCGCTTGATGTGACGTGCGCGATTTTCCTTCGCCTTGCACAATGGGAAGCTGCATGCCGCGCGGTGAAATCTCAGCTATCACGGCGCTCTGCCGCTCGGCAAACCCCTTGCATGTTCAGTCACACTGGGTTTCGACAGCTGCTGTCCTGTCTCTGATACTGTCACGCAATGGCACCGTTCTGCGGCGGCAGCGACTGGCTGTCACTGCGCAGCCGGTCGGGCGATGCTATGCGATGTTCCTGATCGCTATCGTGTCGACCAACGAGAAATTGTCTGTTGCCTCGGCCTCCCGCCAGACTTGTGCAGCCCGCCCCCAGATCGTTCGGCGCCGGCCAGCGACATTGCGCGGTTGCTGCCGCTGCCGCCGCCGTCGCCGCCGCCGGCGCCTCTGCCGCCGCTGCTGCTGCTGCTGCTGCTGCTGCTGCTGCTGCTGCTGCTGCTGCTGCTGCTGCTGCTGCTGCTGCTGCTGCTGCTGCTGCTGCTGTGCTGCTGCTGCTGCTGCTCTAGCTACTGCCACTTTAACCCCTGCTGGTACCCTAACGAGCAGTGCACGTTGAGATACACAGCATGCACATCCCTGCGCAGCGGCTGCCAACCAACTCGCGCCCACTCAACACTTACCGATGCATTTACGCAAAACAGCAAGTGCCTGCGGGACATTTATACCATAACCCGGGGAAATGTACACAGGCTGTACACCATCTTTTGTTCGCAAGGCATATCCGGCAACACCTCCATGACCATATATCGGGCTCGCTGCATACTTTTGCAGTCCCGGCGGTTCATACTTACCGAATAGTGAATTTTTAGCACAACCGATTGTCAGGTGTTGCGTTAGCACCCACAAAAGTCAGCATTTGAGGGCTGCTTTGCATGTAGCCAGCAGCGCAATAGTATTGTTTACCAAAATCAGCCAGCTGGACCATAAGGTGGTAGGCTGCCTGCTGGCTGCCCTGCCGGCTGGATAAACAGTTTGCGCTGCAGCAGCGTCGCCTTATATGCTTAATGCCTATGTAGAGATGGTAAGCCAGATTATGAGCTCTGACGTCTTAACAATTGTGCAAACAGCCGTGAAGATCACTGTGATGCACCAACTGAACGCGAGTCATACTAGTGTGAGCGTCACTGCGGCGCAGGTCATCAGTGACACTGCCCTCTGGCATAGACCGTCGCATCGGTATGCAGGGCGCAATTGTAGATGACTTCGAGATTGGGGCTGGCCACCAATACGCCCGGAAATTCGGCCAGGACCGTGTGCAGCGTATGGAAAGTGGTGCCCAGACCCACGATGGTGCGCCGTTGAAGAGGAAAGGACCGCAGGGCTTCGATCAGCTGCCGCTTGATTTCGACTTCGGTGGCCTTGTGGCGTTCGCTATAGCCGTAGCGAATACTCGCTGTGGAGGGGTGGAGATGGTCGCAAGCGGCGGGGGTAGCGGCGGCGTTCGCTGTAGCAGGGTTTTCGCTATGGCCGGGTTCCTGTAGCGGGGGAAGACTGTACAAGCATAGATGCATGGCAATATCGGCTGACGTCCCTCCATGCTACATTGCCGTAGTGGTTCTCTGGGCCGTACAGCTCAGTGGCTATTTGAAATATAACCGGTATATATCGGCGCAAGCCCTTAATAATTATGCCCGTGTTTTTGAAACACCTGCCGACAACTGGACACTTGCCACGCACTATGCTGTCAGTGCAGAATGCTACCGTGCCTGATCGTACTTTACCTGGTGGACATCATTATACCGATGTCGTGCACAATAGGCTCCACTGCGAAGCGGGCGCCAGGCTCGGGCTGCTGGGTCCAGTCAGCCCGCCGCAGTGAAGAAATGACTGATGGGCGCGGTATGTAACATGCATTTACCGATGATACGGCAGGCGTGATGTTTATATATACCTTTAAAACGAAGAAACTGGTTTACCTGGAAAGTTATATAGAACTTGAGCAACTACAGGCCAATTATTCATTTACCTATAAAATTGAAGTGGCGTCAACCATTAATGCGGCCACTACAGCCTTTCCTAATATGATACTGCAACCCTATGTCGAGAATGGCTGTTCACGCCTGCACGCTTCGCAATCACGCAAGAGTTGTTTTCTAGTTGTTTTGCGTGCGAGGTGGCGATCGACGAATGCGAAAAACCGAATAATGTTCTGACAACTCTGGCCCGCGACATCCCTGGGGGCGAGGGGGGCGCATGGACATGCCGGAAAGGCCGCGTTTGGACGGCGCGGCATTTTTGCGCATACTGTCACATTGTTTAGCTCATGGCGCAGCATATCGCAGGACAGCGCGGCGATCCGACCAAATTTCTGGTCACGGATTTATCTTTTGACCTATTATCGGATCAGTTTTAGTCGAATGTGATGAATAACTACCTTAGTAGTGGATCTAGACATTTCGACGCTGGTCGTTGCTGTGTGACGTTTCGTAGACAAGGCGTGCATCATTGAGCCGATCTTGCTGCAGCTAGCGCGCCTTTGCGAGCGAGATTGGCATCACCAGCTTCACCGCCATCCCGATTTCGGGGTTCCTGGGCAGCGAAACACTGCGCGGTTGGGCAGGGACCAGACTTCGCCATGACGGGTTGCGTGCAGACCTTTGGCGGCAAGGTGACGGCACGATCTTCGCCCGGAGCTATGCATATTCGTGTGGCTGCGATGTGCCTGGCGCAGGATCGGCTGAGGTACTGACGAGAGTTGGCGCGCTCTTCGCAGGCGATCGGCTCAAGAGCTGGAAGGCTGCCGCGAAGCCGATGACGGACTTTCACAAAGATGCTCCGACCGGGTAAGCGGACCCCTGTCCCGCTGATGGCAGGTCGAAATCCATATCTTCAAAGACATGATTTGTGCACAGCAGCAAAGCCAAGGCGCAGAGTGAATCGCAATGTGTAGTCTACGGCAGGCGCTATCACCACGTAGATGGCTGCAATGCGCTCTCTGCTGGCTATTGGTCTCAGTGTGCAGCTTGCGAGGCACTCAGAGCAGCGCGGCACCGCAGCACAAGGACTCGATCGTTCATTCCTCTTAGACCGGCGAAGACCTTGAACCATGCCTTGTTTGATACCACGGATATCCCTGCCTGTTTGCACCGGCAACAAGCAGAACTGCCGAGGAAGCAGCGATCGCAGCGAGGCCGCGCCATGGGTGGCAAAGCGAGCGGAACAAGAAGCCGGTCCCGAGAAGACGAAGGCCGCCGCCACTGCTGCCCGTGCTGGGACAACACCATTGCTATGGCCACTGACGGCCCTGACGTCAAGGCCGACGCCAACGCGGGCAACGCCGGCGTGGCCGAGGACGACGACGTCGCAGCGGCAGCGCAGCCAGTGGGCTCTGGCAGGCGCGCAGCGCAGGGTGCGCAATCAAGGACGGTGACTCCAGCCGCGCCCGCAAGGCTGACATCATTGTCGCTGAGGAGGAGCCCACAGCTGCCGGCGAGGCTGATGCATCCGCGAGACGCATGAGAGCGCCCAGCAGCACGTGCAGGCGCGCGTGTTTAGGGTCCAGGTTGATGAGCAGAGATTGAGAGGGTGGCTTCAGTATGGACGGCCCTGGCTGGTGAAGGGAGTGGCATGCGCAGACCTTGTTGCCAGCCACAGGTGTGCACGCATCCATGCCGCAGGGGGCGCTGTGGTGGCAAAAACCGCATTATCCGTGCATGGTTTTGAACCAGGTCTTGTGTCCCGCTCCCTTCCCCGCCCCAGGCTGCTGCAGTTTACGCGCGGACAAGGCCGGCATCATGCAGCCCCTGACAGCCGGGCCAGATCGGCGAGCGCCATTTGCCTGGTCAAGTCCATGTGACCAGGCCGCGGCCAGCATGCCATTTTTTGGCTCCTGGCTGGGCACGCGTTAATCGTAAAGCCTGCCAGTTTGAAACGTCTAGCTTGAGTTCTCCTCCACTCCAAACTCCCCTCTCCCTCGCCCCATCCCAGCGATAACAAGCGGCGCGGTCTCCCCCAGCGCTCTGCTGCTCCTCGTCGAGCTGGGTACCGGCAAGGTGCAGAACTCAACAAGCCGCTCGGCCGCCACGTCGACAGCCTCGGCCCCTCAAGGGCTGGTCATTGACGCCCCCCACCGGCGCAGCCACTGGCCCTGTCATCCGCCTGACCACGCAGCTGGGCGCTACACGCTCTCGCGACCCCTGCAGGCCTACAAGAAGCTGTGGGCCGAGCTGCAGGCGCAGGCCACGCTGGCTGTGGAGGTCATGCAGGTGGGCCGGGCTCGCTGGGTGGCTGCAGGGCATTGTGGAAAGGCACGTAGGCGCAAAATCAGGAGGGGAGGGGTTTGTGCTGGTGAATCGCGCACTTTCAACAACCGTAAGGCTTGGCCCACAATCCAGCCTGTTTTAACCAACACTTTTCTTCATGCTCTCAAAATGCTCCGCCGCATGCTCGGCTACACCCTGCTTCGATCATCAAAAACGCCCAGGCGGTCGATCCGTTTCGACAGCAACGCCGCGGCAACGATGGACGAGGTCTATGTCGCACCGCTCGCCGAGCGGATCGGCATGTATGAATATATGCGCGAGATGCAGCTGCTCCCTTAGCGAACGCTACAACCCGAAGCCTATGCGACGATCACGGGCGCCTTGCCAAGCTGACCGCGGGCGGCAAGGACAAGGTCGCCGCGATCAGCCGCGATTTCAAGGAGCTGCTGGCGAAAAGCGGCATCGAGGCCGAGGTGTCGGGGCGCGAGAAACACCCCTATTCGATCTGGCGCAAGATGCAGGAGCGTCACGTCAGTTTCGAACAGGTCACGCCGACGAGAGCGCCGGAGGAGTCAGGCGGTATAGGCGTAAGTCGCTTGCGTATAATTTCAAATAAATCGGCGTTGCGCGCCCTCCCACATCCTTCCGGCGAACCCAATTGGCCAAGGGCACTGTGACTGGGGCACGCTCATGACGGCGGGTGGCGGCATCAAGATTGCCGACAACGGTGGTGCTGCCACTTCCCCAGCGGCACCTGCAGATGACGCCATGGCATCTGACGAGGAGATGGCGCGCCGCCTGCAGGCGCAGATGGACGCGCAGGCGTATGGCAGCAGCGGTGGCAACAGGTGCGCCGCGCTAGGGTGCTTGCAGCTTGCGCGCTTGCCGGGTTGCTTGAAAATGTCGCACACGCAGCTGACAGCGCGCTTGCAGCGGTCGTGCATATGTGTTGCGTGTTTATACAGTTTCATACTTGCAGCTGCTGACATTCAAAACTGTGCGTTGCGCTCGCTCAGCCGCAAGCAGATCGACGAGTACGCCGCGCATGCCGCCAAGTACGGCGCGAAGGGGCTGGCCTACATCAAGATCGACGAGGCAGGCGCCATCAGTTCGCCGATCCAGAAGTTCTTCAGCGAAGACGCGTTCGCTGCGTTGCTCGCGCACGTCGGTGCCGGCAACGGCGATATCGTCTTCTTCGGTGCCGGTGCCTACAACAAGACCAGCGACTTCATGGGCGCATGAGAGCTGAGCAGTGCGGCAAACAATCCAGAAGTACCCGAGCCTGCCCAGGAACCTACAGACAAAATTAGGAAGATGCTTTACGCAGGCGGCAATTGAGATTACTGCTGGCCGGCAAGCTGAAAATGGAGGATGAGCTGGCTTGCTAAGGGACTAGAAGATGGCAATGACCGATCCCCTGGGTGATATGCTCACCCGTATCCGCAACGGCCAGCAGGCGAAGAAGGACAGCGTCCTGACGCCGGCTTCGACGCTGCGCGTCCGCGTTCTCGATGTCCTCCAGCGCGAAGGCTATATCCGCGGCTACAGCGAAGAAGCGCTGGGTGCCAAGGGCCAGCACAAGGGCATTCGCATCGAGCTGAAATATTTCGAGGGCCAGCCGGCGATCCGCCACGTGGCCCGCGTGTCCAAGCCGGGCCGCCGCATCTATTCGGGGTCGAAGCTCCAGCCACGTGCTGTATCGCCGCGCTGGAGCTGCTGCCCATGTGGAGCGGCGTTGCCCTGACGATGAGGTTGTCGTGTCGGGCGTGGTCAAGGACGACGATGGGGACTGGGGCGTCGGCGGCCAAGGTCTCGGCCAGGAGGACACCCCTGCGCCTGCCCCCGCCAAGGAGACCGAAGCTGGCGGCAGCAGTGCAGGCGGCAGCAGTGCAGGCGGCAGCAGTGCAGGCGGCAGCGGCTCAGGCGGTAGTGGTTCTGGTGGCGGTACTGCGCCTGGCCCTGACATGCCTGCTGCCCCTGCAGATCCCGCCTGGTGGGCGGCACGCGCATGTTCGTGGCGCTGTCGCGACTGGTGTCGAGTACAGGCCGACCAGCGATCCGTCCATCGGCACTGATGCTGGCTGGTACAGACTGTGCAGGTGAGAGGGTACTTTTCCAGGTACCTCAGGTACCCCGGGCTATTCCAGCGTTTGGATACATCCGTGCGGTGTCGTGCTGATCAGATATTCGTAGCGACCACGAAGGTCTTTTAGCGGGGGATTTGAGACATAGCTTCAGCCAGCAAAGCCGACACGTTAAACCTCATACACTAGCTTACTATTACGCGATAGTCTTTCAGCGGCATGGGATCAGCCAGGTTGATTTTGAGCAGGCGATAGACTGGTACCTCAGGCACCCGGATGCAAGGTTGCCACGTGATTGTCTGTCCGACTGCGAGTAGTATTCTGAATGGCGGGTTTCCAAGCTCATTTGCAACGGCCATCACGTGAAAACGGGACTGGCCACGCGCCCCTAGAACGTGGCCAGCCCCGCCGCCCCATCACAAGCGGCACAGAGTGTTCGTGCTGCAGCACACACACACACAAGTCGTTACCCACACACACTTCACACAGTCACACAGGTGCAACTCACACCGGCATTCGTGGCACCCACATGTACAGACTATGTACCCATCCACTTTCTTCGTGGTGCTCAGGCAGGCTGATTGTCGCAGGGCTCAATGTTCTAAAAGCATCATTTGCATCATACTCAAATTGCATTCGCGCCGCTGCCCGACCCCTCCTGCCGCTCTCTAGGCCCTCCACCAAGTATGCGCCCTGGACCGCGTGCCGCTCAAGGCCGCGCGCCTGGCGGTCAAGGTGATTGGCCTGCTGTCCGAGGCTGGCGTGCCAGCCGCTTGAGCTTTGCCGACGCCATCAAGCGCCTGGTATTGGAGCGCCATGGCTGCCCCCTGTTCGTCTCCAAGGCCCGCGACCCGTGGAGTGGTGATCGAGGAGCAGGCCAGACGTTCCTGCCCAGAAAACGCCCGAGAATGACTTCGGGTGCTGTGGACATTGGCGATGGGGCCCATTGCGCAGCCAGTCGAATGGCTATGGGGCAGCCGTTCAGCTGTCTGGAAATTCCGTATCTATGACCGCTGCTTGATGTGCGGCAACAGCCAATGCTCAAATGAGAACTGCTGGCATTGACATCCTCAAATGACAGCCGGATCACTAGGCTCGGTCGTTTCATGAGGACGTCCCGGCTCGACGAGTTGCCGCAGATCGTTAATATCCTCAATC
>NNCB01000840.1:0-13750 GCA_002317545.1 Scenedesmus quadricauda | reverse complement strand
GATCCAGTGGCTCGGCTTCGGCGTCAAGCCGGCCACGGGCGCGGCTGCGGCGAGACACTCACGCTGGATCGCCGCCGCCCGCAGCCGGGCCCGGCCGCTGGCGCCGCCCCAAACAAGCCCGGCCGACGAGCGCGGCTGTCGTACCTTGCCCGTTGAAAGCCGGCCGGCGAGACTGTCGCGTCCGGCACCCGCTCAACACTGCAGGTGGCGGGCAGACTGATCTCCGCACGCGCGACCTCGAGCAGCCCGCCGGTCCCGCCGGAGCTGCCCGCGCCGGCCGCGCGCGCCGCCTGGACGGCGCGCTCCACGTCGGCCACGCGGGCGGCGCGCCTGCGGCGCTGCGCCTGCTGCCGCGCCTGGCCCTCCTCGGCCAGCTCTGACGCGACCAGGGCGGCCAGCCCCATGCCCCTCGGGACGGTGGCGCAGGCAGCGCTGTCTGCGCCGTCGGCGCCATCGGCGGCGGATTCCTCCGCCGCCGGCAGGGGCTCCCCGCGCCAGGAGATGGGGAGGCCGGCGTCGGCGGCTGCGGAGACCTGGACCGCGGCGGTGGCGTAGCACGAGGATGTCGCTGAGGAAGTCCGCATCAGGGTTCGGGCGGGTAGATATAGGTGTTGCGGACCATGAACTCCTTGAGGGATGTCATTCTGGATCGTCCCGCGACGGGCGAGATAGGCGCGGGTGGGGGCGTGGCTGGTGGATGGGGCCTGCCAAGCCTGAGCAGCGCGAGACCCAGCAATCCCAGCTGCAGTCGGGAGTCGCAAAGCAGCCCCGATGCTGCCCGAATCGGGCTTCCTCTCCGCCCGGTGATCATCTTGAACGGGTCGACTTGCCGGCGCCGTTGGGGCCGATGATGCCGACGATCGCGCCATTGGGCACCACGAAGCTCAGGTCGTCGATCAGCAGGCGGTCGCCGAAACGCTTGGAGACGTTCTTGAACTCCACCACGCGTGCGCCCAGGCGCTCGCCCGGCGGGATGAAGATCTCGGGTCTCGGCCGCTCTGGCCTAATCTGCGGCCTGCAGCTCTTCCATGCGCGCAGCCCGAGACGCCGCTCTTGCGGCGCAGCAGGGCGGGCAGCGCGGACGGCGCCGCGGCGGCGAGGGGCTGGCTTTGCCGACGAAGTCAGGCGATTATTGACGAGAGGCGGCCGACGCCTAGTCTGGGCTTCCTCCTCCGCGGCCATGGTGTCGGCGACTGGACACTCGCCGCGACGGCGCCCGGCAGCACCAGCAGCGCAGCGACGCAGAGCGCAGCCGCCGGCGGCTGCAGCCCGCTGCGGTCTGACGGGGCGATTGGAGCATGCGCCGGATCCCTCGTGGCCGTCGGCGGCGCGGCGGCCCTGCCGGCCCCCTTCGAGGCGCCCAAGCAGCCGCAGAGTGAGGGCCCCGACGGCCCGCTATAGCGCCGCGCGGCGGCGCCGCCGCGGGCGCCGGCCGCGGCACCGGGCATGACTGCGGCGCTGTCTTGCATGCCGCTGGTTCTCCACGTGCAGCGGCCGACGAGGCCGTGGCGCCAGCCAAGGGACGCGAGCGCTTCCAGGAGGCTAGGCCGGCGCGATGGCGGCGCCGGCGGCGCGCGTGTCGGCGATGGCTGCTGTTGGTGTAGGCCCTGACGGATGCAGAGCTCGTAGGCGCCCTGCTGCAGCGCGAGGTGGGGGGGCAGCTCCACCCTGTGCGTGCACAAGCGGCAGGGGGTAGGGCGGCCGGAGGTACGCTGGGAAAGCTCGATGAGCTGGCGAAGACGTTTTAGCTCCGCGTAAAACGAAGAGGTACTTTCTTCCAGCGAGTCCTGCGTACGCATACTGCTAAATACCTGCACCGGAGCACACGCCAAGCGTGCGCAGCACACGATGGCTCAGCCACTGGGCCTGCACGCTGATCCCCCCCGCCCGAGATCTGTCCCGACCCAGCCTGCCACAAGTCCCCCTCTCCTTGCCTCAACCGTGCGCTGTAGCCTGAAACCACCCACTCAGCCGCACCTGGCGACAGGCCGCGCGGTGTCGAGCACCGGGATGCGTCGAGCAGAACGCGGCGCCGTCAGACAGCAGCGCGCGCGCCGGCAGCCACCGCACGCCCGCCGCGGCCGCGGCGCTGGCGGGCGCAAGGCGGAGCTCAACGTAGGTGCGGGCCGCCACGGCAGCGCCGTCGCCGCACGAAGCTGCCGTGGGCAGGCAGCACGGCCACGCGTACAGCAGTCCAAGGTCGACGCCGACGCGACCCCCAGCACCAATGGAGCCCCTGCCAGCGGCGCGGCCGCAGAGCGGCGCGAACGACGGCGCGCGCGCGGCGCCGTGCAGCGTCGCCACCGTGGCGCCGGCCTGGAGCGTGGCGGCGGCGGCGGCGCGCAGCAGCCCGCTGCCGGCCAGCAGTCCATGCAGCATCTCCTGCTCGCGGCGCTGTACATGCCACGGCTGCGGGACGACGCCGTCGACGGCGGCAGCCGGCGGGGGCTTCTCATCGCGGGCAGAAAGCTCGTCGCGCGCCGACAGCCCAGGTCGATGAATTGCACGCTGCCCTCTCGACATGGTGCATCAGCTGGCGGGCGACGATGACGCGGCGGCTGCGCCGGACTGGCATGGGCAAGTGCTGCGCCATGGCGGCGCCGAGGGAGGATGCCACCTCGGCTGGAGAGGCGCGAGGCGAATTTTTGACGTCTAGCGGCTCGTCCCGCACCTATGAGGGAAGCCGCATGGGGGTTGCAGGATGCAGGCGGTGCATGGTGTTTGCATGGCGCTTGCATGCGTTGCATGGCGCTCGGTGGGTGCGTGGCGGTCACGGTTGGAGGACATACGCAGGAGCTGAGCGAGGGGGCAGGCAGGGCTTGACACGGGCAGCAGTGGCGTCAGCTTAGGAGCAGGCGTCGAGGCGCTTGGGATCCAAGCATGGACGCTGAGAGTGCTCGCAGGAGGCATGCCGTGCCGTTCAGACGACCTAGCAGGAGGCGCATGGGTTGTCCCGCGCCGCCTGTCCCGATGGGGTGTGCGCGACCCTGCCGCTCAACATGCCTCTGCGTTCTCTCTGGCCCTGCAGGCCCCGTCCGCCCACCTTGGCGCCTACGAACACGTGCCGCAGGGGCGAGTGATCAGGGTGCCACGCGTGGCATCTTGGTCCCGCCCCGACGCCGATCAGTCGCAGCGCTGCGCTGGTGCTGGCGCAGCAGCTGCTGCAGCACCCCGAGGTCGATGCCGGCAGAGGGGGCGGCGCCGGCGACAGGCGCATGCGCGGCACTGGGCGGTGCGGGGACCAGCGCGGTCTTCACAAGCAGGCACCGCGGGCCGCTGGCGGCCGGGGCAGCGCCCACGAGGGGGCCCAGCGACTCGGGCGCCGGCGCGGCTGCCGCACCCGCATCTGCCGTCCACGGCATGGCCACGGGCCGGAGGCCTCGCCGGCACCAGCGGGCGCGGCGGACGGCGCCAGCGCCGATGGAGCGAGACTGGGCCAGCTGCTGCGCAGGCGCGTGCACAGCGCTGCCGGGATCGCGGCTGCTGCGCCCTGCACGAGGCCCACATGTGACTCATTGACAGGGAGGCCAGGCCTGGCAGTGCGAGCGCTGCAGCCCAGCAACGCCATCGCCGCCGCGAAGGCGGGGGCCGCCGCTCGAGCCTTGTCAATCACGGCTGCAACCACCGGGCCAGGGCGCCGCCCCTGCCAGGAGCGCGGCGAGCCAACGCAGGCCGGCGGGCGTGGCGCCGCATGCCCCGCGGCTCGCGGAATGGCCGGGCCGCACGGCGTGCGGTGCGGCGGCGAGGAGTGCGGCGGTGGCGCGCGCGACGATCGGCGTTGGGGACAGCACAGGGCCAGACTGGTCACTTGACGGTGTGGCGGTACCGGCGGCGGCGGGCTCGTCGTTGCTGCAGCGCCGCCGAGAATTGTCGCGGCGGCCGTAGCGGTTGTAGACGGGCGACAGGCTCGGCGCACCAGCTACAGCTCTGCATGCTCGGCCCGAAATCCTTGTTAGCGCCTGCGGGGCACTGAGTCATTTCAGTTATATTGGTTGGGAAAGCGAGCCAGGTCCGCCCCGGGATCGCGCCGAAAGCTCGGACGCTCACTGCAAGGATGTTACGGCACTGATAGCGAAGTAGGTTTCGATAGAGATCTGGTCGGAAAGGAAGCTACTTAACTTCTGTCTAAATTCCTGTTCCCCTGGGAAAATTTACATACTGCTCTAGAAGAGGTTTTTCTAATTCTGCTTTAATGATTCTTAGAGTGCAAAGAGGGGAGAGCGGCAGGTTTATGCGCCGATGTGCGCGATTCCAGGCGCACAACGGCATGACTATGCGTGTCGCTACCCTATCAACGTGAGCAGCGGGCTCCATACTGTAACTCTACATGATTCTTAATGAAATATAGAAATTGTCGTATGGTAAATGAAGTGATTGTGGTCGTAAGTTTTGCTTGTGAACGTGTTGGTTGAACAAGTTCTAACGGCACCAGTCACTTAATCAGATTCAATGTCTTCTCGTTATGAAGCAGGTTTAAATTTACACTCTGTCCACCAAATACACCGGAAAAAGGAGCGGTACCTTCCCAGAATCCCATTTTGAAGAAGCACTTACGCCGGTGCCATCATCTGCCTGCGGTTCCCTGTATTTTTGACAGAATAGCACAGTGCTAGCGCGTGACCACACTGCGATTCAAGTACCTTATCTTGTTGCTTATTGTCCAGTTGATAAATTGTGCTGCATTCAAGTTATATCTTGTACGTGATTAGCCTCGATGTTTTCGATCTCGTTGTAGGTCGGGATGATGACGATGCAGAATGTGACTCACGGCGCGGCTGGCTGATCGCAAACCTGGCGCTGAGCACAGGCGCAAACGAAAGCTATGCTGGATGCATGCGTGGGCTGAGCTAGAGCATGCACCATGCATGCAACCAATGGAGGTAAGGGTGACGCATCGTATGTACGTTGAAAAAACATGCTGCAGCAGCTTCCCTGTCTTGGGCAAGACGTCTGCAAGCGCAAGTAAGTCATAAAGGCCAAGACCCCTGCGGCAGCCGCAGTGAGAATCAGCGGACCCAATGTTTGGGCCCGCGCACGGGCGGCGCGTCCAGGCTGAAGGCACTCCTGGCCCAGGTGCGGCGCCATAGGGCTCGCGTCAGGCCGCCCTCAGCATCGGCGCGCAAAGGCGCAAGAACGGCGAATCGTTGGTTGCGGGGTCTGAGGACTCTCCAATTTCTGCTCGGATGCGTATGCCAGCGGGCAGACAGAGGTCGTTGGCCATGCGTGGCTCAACATTGCTGGTCCTGGAAAAAAAACCAACCAACAAATCCAAGGTGCATTCATCTGGGATGGCTTGTGCCTGGCAATGATGCTCAACCACCCCTTGCCGCCGCCGTGGGGGGGCATCGCAGGCAGGCATGACGTATATTGCTGCTGTCCACTGCCGCATTTTCCGCGTGCGCAGCGCAGGGCCAGGAAACGGGCCCGGAGGTATCAAGCGATGACGATATCGTGGTGACGGGCACGCGTACCGAAGGACGCGCGGCGTTGGAATCCTCGGCGCCGATCGATGTCGTGACTGGCGAGGAAGTACTCGAACAGCGGCTTTTGTTTCCTATAAATTGATTGCATAACCGCAATCGGTGCTATAATTATAAATCGTACAAATGCATACAAGTTGAGCAGGTCAAATTCTACCATGAAAGATGGGCAGCCCAACCAGAAAGGGCGCAGCAAAGTGCCGGTGTATTTCAAACGGTAAAAAAGTACAACAAAACCAGCCCATCAACCAGGTCTTGGGGCGCCCCAACTCGGCGTGAGGGCCCGCGGCGCACGCACCCGCGACCCCCTCCTCGCTGCTGCTGCCGCCGGCGCTGTCGCTGAAAGTGACCCCGCTGCTGCTGCAGGACCCGGGGCCTGGCGGCCCCAGCAAGTGGGGCTCCAGTGGCGCGGTGGTCGGCGCCGTCGCTGCTGAGCCCGCCGCATCTGGGGACACAAGATCGGACACCTCTCCGAAGCATGAGGCCGGGCCGCTGCTGCCGGCGGCAGCGCTGCCACTGTCGGCGCCGGCAGCCGCGGTGTGCAGCGCCTCCAGCCGAGTGACCACGTCGCGAAACGAGGGCCTGGGCGGGGGCCGGGGTGGGGCTAGTGTACGCCTGCAGGAATTATGATGGCAGAGCGCACGGGTGCCCCGCCACCAACGCCACCGCTGCGCCACAAACGGCTCGGCTGCGTGAAAACGCGGCATGCCCTTGCTCCGCCCGCTCGCCTGGCCTGGGGGTTCTTCCGCCAGCACTCCTCGGCGAGCTGCTTGGCCTCCGCAACGCTGGGCCCATCGCGCCGGGCAGGCGGGGCGCTTGCCGCGACACTCGGCCTGGTCTGGATGTCGCGCGGGGAGGGGGGGCGGCGGTAACGGATGCCAAGGACAAGGCCGCGAAGGACGCCGAAAAGCGTCTGGCCAAGGTCGACGCCGAACTCGCCGACAAGCTGTCGGCAGCCGAAGCGGATGTCGGCGCAGCGCGCATGTCGGCGATGGCCGAAATCGAATCGGTCGCGGCCGAAGCAGCGGGCGAACTCGTTGCCAAGCTGTCGGGCGTGAAGGTCGCTGCGGCAGATGCCAAGGCAGCGGTGAAGGGGGCGGCGGCTCATGGGCTGAGTCGGAGGGCGTGGCCGAACCGGCAGGCTAGCCGGAGGACAGCCCGCCATGCCACCAACGAAGGCAGCAGCAGGGCTAGGCAGGGCGGGCGCGGTGTGGCTGCGTGCGCACGCCGGTCCCGCATATGACTATTGGCAGTTCTGGCGCAACACGCACGATCGCCGATATTGTCGGCACGATCACGGCGTGTGTTCATGTACCTCTCGCTCGAACCCACAAAGAAAAGCAGTCAGACCGCGCGAGACCACGATGCGCCACACGTCTTGGCCAATGCGATCACGCCAGCACCGCGTTCTCAGCCATCACCGCGTACAGTCGCTGTCCTTGGTGGGCTCGATGACGTCAGCACGTCGGGGCGCCATGTGGTTCACCTGGACGAGCGTCAGCAGGGCTCAGCGATGCCGTCGGTGCAAGGCGGAGAAGCGCGGGACAGACGGCCTGCCAGTGCTGCGGGCCTTGCACTAGTGGCGAGCAGGTATGCCTCGACGGTCATAAACGCATTTGCACGTGCAGCGGAGTTGACAGTATACTGGGAAGCCCTGGCTATAGACAGGTATAGCCCTGATGCCCCTGGATGCTTATCCCTTTGCCGATCGATATGGTGCTGGATCAGGGATAAATATGGTATGACCTGGCAATTATACTTTAAAGAGGGGTATAGTCCAGAGCAGCGGATGGTCGGAGGTCACATGCGCACCAGGGGGCCGTGACCGGGCGGTCTGCCGCATCCAGCCTCTGAGGCGGTGCGCCAGTCAGCGCGCCACCCGCCACCCCCACCCCCTCGCTGCATCGCTGACCTGTGTTGACAGCATTGTTGAGGCCGCCGCGGTGTCCAAAAATGAGACAGCCCAAAGTCGCAGATTTGACGATTTTGTGTAATAAGAATTCGAGCATTATCAATTTACGGCTGCCAAAATGAAAGTGAAGAATCATCCTGCCTTGAACGAACAAGCAAACAACCTACACAAAATATTCTCGACCGAAGAGGTAGAAACCACGCCTGAACGGCACACCGCAGCGCGGGAGTAACCATCCAGGCGTGTGCCCACGCCACCTTGGCAATCGTGCTGCTGCCCTGGATCAGGATGGCGCCTCTGCTGGCCACAGCTGCACCACCGCCGACACCATCCACGACGCCGCCGCCGCCGCTGCGGGCGGGCGGGGCTGGGGCGTAGGCAGATAGAATGCCAGGCGACCCTCGGTGAGGATGTCGTCCGATGTGCACGGTCGCACGTGACGGGGCGTGCGACCCGCTGGACCTGGTTCTGCGACACGGTGACATCGGCGATGCCGACGCCGAAGTGAACAACATCCGGTACATCGATATCGAGCGCGTGGTGCTGCGCCGCTGCCGTCAGGCCTAGCAGACATCAGACGCCGCAGCTCGTCGCGTGACCACCGATCCAGTCCTTGGCCAGACATCGGCAGTTTGGGGGCCGTGTGCACCTGTCATCGCAGCACGTTGACGCCTTGATGTCGCCGTGAATGACCTGGCGTGGCGGGGGAATGCGCGCCAGGGCGCCGGCGAGCCGTTGAAGGCGGCGCTGGGATGGGATTCGGTGGTCGGCAATTTCGCAAGCCCGTACACGCCGGGCAGTGCCTACGTGCTGCTGCACCACGTGTTCGGCGAGACCAACGGCAAGCCCGGCGTCTGGGGATGTGCCATCGGCGGCATTGGCGGGATCTAACAGCTACCCGGCACAAGGCCATCAAGCCGCCTTGGTGAACTGCTCCTCCTCGGTCGAACCCTCACGGCAAGAAAGGGTACTTTACACCTGCACCAGCTTCCAGCGCCCCCGGCGGAATACCCAGATACCCATAATCGCCAGCAGCGACTCCCCGATGGGCACCGACGCAAAGACCCCCACCGGTCCCCACTCCAGCACCAACGCCAGCAGGTAGGCCACCGGGATTTCGACCAGCCAGAAGCAGATCAGGTTGAGGTAGATGGGTGTGGGGTACTGCAGCGCGGCCGCTTCGTCCTTTGCCAGCGCCAGTGCGGTGGGGAGGTTCGTCGCCTTTGTTGCCGTGTTGCCCACCGGCCCGGTCCAGGGCCTGCTCCAGCGTATTGGGCGTCAGTACCCCGAAAATAACGGGCTTGTTGTACGGTTTCAGGTTCGTTCGTCAGGCGTTGCGCAGATTGGATTGAAGGAATGACCTCCGACAGCGAAGGTCGCTGCAGAGCCTACCCTTGGGGGCGTCAAAGGCCGTTTGGGCCCATGAATGGGGAGTTTGCTGTCAAGGGAGTTGACTCCACTCTATGCTGCCCTTGCACAGGGAATCGCGTGCTGAACGGACTCAATGCGCACGCAGCATGCTCCCAGGACGCCGGCCGCGACGGTCATCCATGCAACGATGGCGAGCGCGGACTTCGGCGAGGATGCCGAGGAAAAGCGCCCGACGGTGCAGGTCGGCGATCCCTTCACCGAAAAATTGCTGATCGAGGCGTGCCTCGAACTGATGGCGTCGGACGCGATCGTCGCGATTCAGGACATGGGCGCTGCAGGCCTGACCAGCTCGTCGGTCGAGATGGCGTCGAAGGGCGGCGTCGGCCTCCACCTCAAGATGGACGATGTGCCGCAGCGCGTTGGAGACCCTGCATGCTGCCGCCTGCCGCTTCCGATCAACGGCAGCGCTGCCACAGGCCCCCGATTTCCCAGGCACGCTGCGCTCACTCGTGAGCTGCGCTGAGCACCGCGTCGCCCCCGCCCCGGGGGTTGCCGGCGCCGGGGGGCCGGTGCCTAGCTGCCGCCTGCCGTCCCCCTGCGCGGGCTCCTGCTCCGGCGGCCGGCTGGGGCGCAGGCCGACGGAGACGTCTGCACGCCACGTGGGGGTGGGCCACGGCCGAGGCTATGGCCGCCTCCTGAACCACCTGCGGCCGCCGATGGTGTTGATCCATAGTCGATCTGGCGGGGTGAGGTTGCATCAGCGGCCTCGTGAACGAGGTCGGTCCGGGTATAGGCCTGCTGCACCGTCGAGTTGACGAGCGCAGAGGTGCGCCAAGCGCAAGCGAACTAGCGGCCCCTTTTCGGTGATCGACGGGACGACGGTTCGCAGGTGTGCGGGCGATCGTCACCCCTCGGCAACCCCGCGCCAGTTCGCCGCGATGCTGGCGGCCTTTCCGGGGCTCAAACGGCTCGAGATGGTCGACTGCCCGGGCAGCCTCGACGAGGAAGGGGAGGGGGATCTGGGGGAGGGGGGGCGCGGCGCACGATGGCTTCCAGCGGTTGCAGGCCGGGCAGGTTGACCCAGATATGCTTGCCGATCTGCGGCCGGAAAAAGGTCACCATGCGAAACCCGGTCGACGACAGGTCGAACAGTTCGACGTCAAAGGGGTTCAGCCCCGGTTCGCGAAGAGGCGGTGCCCCTCCATCTGCTCCCCCCCCTAGGGGCGGCCTCGATGACTCACGCTGGTCAGCCGCTTCGGTGCGCCCCTGCAGCAGGCCGCGCCACAGGTGCCAACGACCCTGCACCGACGTGCGACGTGGGTGGAGCGGGACTGGCAGCAACCCGTTGCCGCGGAGGTGAGGCGGATGCGCGGCAGGGAGATTATATGGGGTGCTGAGATTATATGGTGGAGCTGGTATGTACTGGGAGGAAGGGCGCACGTGTTTCACGCCGCAAGCGCCGCCACGTGCCGACAGACTCCGAACGGGGGGCTGCAGCGTGTGCATCGCGTGCGAGGTCGCGTGCGAGGTCGCGCACCTGGCCGATGGGGGACAGAAGCTGCAGGTCGAGGGACGGGCAGCTGCGCCCGGCGCCGCCGTCCACGGCCGGCAGCGGGGATGGGCTTGCCCGTTGCCCCGGCTCCTGCGCCTGTGGCGCCCGCCGCCGTCATCGCGCGGCGCATTCGGTGACGATGCGCGGCGGCGTGAGGCCCCCAGCTGCTCGCAGGCGTCGGCCAACGGCTGCACGATGTTGCCGGCGTAGGCGCCCAGGCCGTGAGTGGATGCGACCGAAACTCGCGCGAGCTGCGGCTTCAGTCGCTGCCACCAGGCCGCCACGATCATCGACGTGGCGATCTGGCGCTGCCCCAGCTGCGACTGCTGCACCAAGAGCGGCCACGCCATGCCGTTGTGCGAGTCGACCGCGCACGCCGCCGCGCCCCTGTCGGCCGCCGCGGCGGCCGCCGCCGCGGCGAGCGTGCGCTGCGCGTCGGCCGGCGCCGTGCCGCGTGGGGGCCGCAGACGGCGACCGGATGCCTTATGTGCCGAGATTCAGCGGCGCCGCGACAATCCGCTATCAAACCGATGTTGCCGATGGCTGGAAGCTACATTTCGACGGGGGGGCTGCGCCGCGTCGGCGCAAGCTATAACACGCTTCAGAGCAGCCCCACCGCGGTACGTGCGAGGCCCCACGAACTGGTCGATGTCAGCGCTGCGCTCGTCGGCGATCGCTGGACCGTCCGCATCTACGCGAAGAATCGGGAAGTTGTACCTGGCGGCTACGGCGCCTGTCCTCTGTGAAAAGCGCTCGAGCCGGCCAGGGCGGCGCCATCGTTCGACTGCACGAGTGAACGACGGCCTCGCCCACGGGCGCCGCCGGCCAATACCGCAGCGCGCGGCCGCCTGGCAGAAAGGGTGCAGGCAGGTCCGAGGGTGAGGCGGTTGGGGCGGTGGATGCGCATGGTTCAGGGTCGGCGGCGAGCCTGATAGCACCTGTGCTGGTGTGTGCATGCGGCCTGTTTGACAGGCAGCCCGTCCCTGATCAGAGAGGGCTGCCGTAAAGGATCGGCCATTTAGCTTGCCCCAAGACCCGCCATGCCGCCCTCCCTGGTGCGCTGCTGCCCGCCGCAACGAGGGGTGCCCTTGCGTGCCGCACCCCCAAAATGACCGGCGGCGCCGCACCCTGCAAGGGGATGTCGAAGCTGGGCCCCCGCTCCGCCAGCCGGCGGATGTGGCGCAGCTCGAGGCCCGGGACCAACAGCTGGCACCAGTCCAATAGCAGACGTGGCTCGTCCAGCGAGCTGCGGCGGCAGGCGGGGCGGATGGCGGGGCGCGCAGGCGGGCGGCGGGCGGTGCTGAGAGGTCGGAGCGCTCACGCAGGGCGGCGAGAGGCGGCCCGTTGACCTCGAGCGGGGGGCGGCCGTCGAGCGGGTTGCCGCTGCACGTGATGTTGCGGGGGCGGGTGCGGAGTGATAAACGATGACGGCGCGGGGGCCGCGGCGCGCTGGCGCGCCGGTTGATGGCCCTGACCAGGTGTGTCCAGAGGTCAGGATGGGTCTGGCGGTGCCCGCGGGCCGACGGTGCCTGGCCCTGATTGCATTATGAGGCGGAGTTGATGCATTGCGCGAGACCTGGTTTACGGTAGACCAGAGCCTGGTATGGGCCGCGGCTCGCGCCTGGCATGTGGTGCGGTGGGCGCATGACTATAGGGTGCGGCGCATGGGGATGGACGGGGGTCAGCATCGGCCGGCCGAGCGGCCGCTGCCACCCGCTTTGACTGAAAAGTCGGACGTGCCGTCCGTTTGCACGGGCCCGCCGGCTGGCGCAGCACGGAAGCCGCCCAGCAACCACAGCAAGCGCAGCACGCGCAGCACGCGCAGCACGCGCCGCCAAAGCACAGCACGCGCAGCACACGATGCCAACACACAGCACGCAACGCCCAGGCCAGAGCACGAGGCGAGCCCTCACCAGCTCGAGCAGCGACAGCCCCCTGAGCTGCACGCTGTTCGGCGACTGCGGCGGTACGACGATGAGGTTCGTCTCCCACCCAAACCACAGCGGCGGGTGACGGCCTGGTGTTCGGTGTTGGCGTCGATCATGGACATTGCGTTCCCCTGCGCGTGAGTGGTGTTGGTGGGGATATCCACGCAGGTTCCGTGCCAATCCGGAACGTGACCTGGGTCGCATCAACGAGTGACGCTGTTGGTCACCTCGGGTTGGCCTGCGGCAGGCGGGTGACGGTCGGTGTCCGCGTGGGCGCCGTACACTGCCGTACCGCCCGGGAGGACGCCAATGACAGGGAAGTCCCCTTGGGAATGGGATAAAGGCTTTTTTTTGAGGTATGAGGCCGGGTGAAACAACACCGCATGCAGCCGTGACAATCAGCATCGGTGGTACGGTTGAGTGGTGGTCATTCAAGGCGACCGGCGGAACTGACATCTCTGATAACCATAACAGAATGCGGACGAAATGCCCAAAAGAACCGACATAAAATCCATCCTCGTCATCGGCGCCCGGCCCGATCGTTATCGGTCAGGCGTGCGAGTGTCGAGTATTCGGGGACGCAGGCGATCAAGGCGCTGAAGGCAGGAGGGCTATCGGGTCATCGCAAGCGCAAAGGCCGCGGCCGGCCCAGGCCGGCGTCAACCAGGCTGCGCCCCCAGACAGGGGCTCAGATCACACAACCAGACGCGTCCTGCTCAGCATGCTGTGCACTCCATCGCCTATCCACGACCCCGGCCCCTTGTCAGATTCAAAAAACAAGCACCAAAATAGACCGAGCCGACATGAGGCACCCTTGAGCATGCCCGTGTTGGCGGGCACGTCCAGCGGGCTGCCGACCGCCTCCGCCGCCTTCTCTGCCGCCGTGAAGACGCTGGCTGCGCGTTGAAGGGGATGCGGGGCGCCACCACGATGGCGGCTGGACATAGATGTCCTGTCGGCCAGGTTCGCGGTGTCCGGCGTTGGGCGGCAGTTCGATGCCAGATGGGCGGCAGTTCGGCCGCGCATTGGGCGGCAGATGTTGGCAGTGCGGGTCTGGCTGTCTGTCGAAGGCTGGCAAGTTCCTTTGACAGACACGTGCAACTGACACGTGCCACCAGACCCAACATAGTAGCATTCAGCAGGCGCAGCGGCGCCCCTGGAGGCAAGGTCGCCTCGGTGGGCGGGAGGGCGCCGGCGCCGGCTGGGCGCAGCAGGGCGCGGCGAGGAGCAGCGGGTGAGGCGCGGTAGTCGGCGGGGTCGGGCGCTCATTGTTTCTGAAGGTACGATGTGCACCCTGGGCCGCTGGTCCACCGATATCTGCGAGACGGCGCTGCGCAGTCCTCCGGCCAGCACCGAGGGAGGCGGTGTGCGCGGCTTGTTCAACGCCGGACGTACTGGGTGGATCTGGAGCTGTTGAGCCGAGGCAGTTCAGTCGAGGTATCGCGCAGGAAAGTCATGGTTCAGCTCGAGGGCAGGACACGCCCTGCAGTCACCAGTGGCGGGAGCG
>NNCB01000839.1:0-13751 GCA_002317545.1 Scenedesmus quadricauda | reverse complement strand
CACCGCGGCAGGCCCAGGCGCTGTCCTGCACCACAGAACAGGCGCGCCTGAGCAGCGCGCACGCTGCCACCGCCGACCCCGGTCACCAGCGCAAACGAAGCAAGCGGTGACAGGCTCTGGCGCATGCGCACCGCCACAGCCGACCGCCGCAGGCCCTTGCGATGCTGACAGGCCAGCCACAGCCCGCAAGTCGCAGACCGCCGCGGCCCTCGCGCTCCTGGCAGGCCAGCGGCTGACCAGCGGCAGCACCATCCGCCGCGGCCGCGCCGGCCGTTTCCGGACGCCGACTGTGGCCGCGGCGCCGGTCGACGTCACAGGCGCTTCCCGCGCCGCGGCAGGCCTGGCCGTTGCTGACGAGGCAGGCGGCCTCGCGTTGCGCGGCACCTACACGCCATCTCAACCAGTGCCGCTCGGCGACGGCCGACATCGACCTCGGCTCTGGCGGCGCGATGCTGGTGCCCGCCCTGTCCGGCGAACCACGGCTGATGGTGGTGGGCGGCAAGCGGGCACGCCAACAGCTGCTGCAGGACCTGCGCTGCCGGCCCGGCGCTGCTGGCCAACCAGGATGGCGAGCAAGGGACAGCCGCTGCTCCCGCCGCTCCCGCGCCGGAGGGACCAGCGCAGCCGCCGCCACCTCGGGAGCACGCCGCCGCGACACCGCCCGCACCGACTGCTACCGCCCCTGCCGCCATCGCGGCCCCGCCCGCCGGGCCGCCTATCCCTCCGCGCTGGGCGCCCCGGCCGCGGTGTCCTCCGCGGTACGCGCCCCGGCCGGTTGGATGACACGGTTCTGCTGGAGGCCGTGGTGAGCCTGCTGGGGCATGTGCTGGAGGCCCTCAGGCCCGGCCACGCACTGGCGAGCACAGCTCGCCGCGGCAGCCGCGCAGTCGAGCCGCTCCCCGTCTGTCGGGCCGGATCGCCTGTACCTCTTCGATAGCGAGGGCGCCGCGCTGCTCGGGGAGGCGCGCGAATGACCTTGCCTACGCATCATGTAACCGGTTACGGTATGAACGTTTCCGCGCCCGGCATGTGTGCTTGAGTGAGTTTTTGGCTGACAAAACTAGCGCATGACCCCGGCCCGAGCGGGTCGCAACCTGCACCATGCGCACGTACCAGGGCACTCCCTGTGTGCACCCGAACGATGCATCCGTTTGTCAATCACGGCGGGGTGACAAGGGCCGAAGGTGGGGGCTCAGCCCCTGAGCACATCGACCAGCGACCGACCCCAGGACGCATGACGCGCGTACGCATGCACCCTCATGCACACGCCACACATGTGCACACCCACACACTCACACACACTCGAACCGCGGCCGCGCCGCCTCCTCCCAAGCGTGGGCCTTTCATGGCATCGGCCCGGCCGAGGCGGCGCCTGAACCTGCAGGGTTACGAGCTGCATGCAATCATTTTCCTTGGCATTTCAACCGGCAACGCTTCATTAAATTCATTGCACGCCTTCGCTTATTTGGATTCGCCGTGTGGGTTGGCTAACTCATTCTAAACCTTTCCAGGGCTCAAGTGCCCGGCACGCAGCGAGCGCAAATTTCTTGTTGTCGCCGGCTTGGGTTCTGTAGCCTTGTCCCGGCAGCGCCGTGTTGCGCCTGTGGCGGAGCCCGAGCGGCGCCTCCTCACCTCACGGACCCAGCTTGCTGTCGCGGTTGATCGACGTCGCGGGATTGCCCGCGCCTTCGACCTCTTCGCAGTCGAGATAGCTGTTATACTGATCGCCGAGGTCGCCGGGTTCCTTGGTGAAGGCAATCTGCTTGGTGAGGCCCGCACCAAGGCTGTCGGTGCGCGTCACGATGATGCCATCCTCGACGCCGAGTTCCATGAAGGCGACGCAAAATAACTTATCCACAATGTTGCTGTATAACACGCATATGGCATGGTCATCAACTTCTGCGAAGGATTGACACACATTTCATGCGGTTTCCTGCGTTCAGCGCCGCCACCAGTTGCATGCCTCGGTCCTGAATTGCTTCGTGGAAGGAAGTAGGTTGAAAAACGCCATAGCGCAAAGGTCATTTATCGCTTCTGTTTCGCCGATTACCCTTTCGGCAAAAGTACCCTACGTGCCTGCGTTAGGTACCTGTGCCTAGATGGCCTGTACGCCCATTTTGCCAAAGTGGAGTACTTAGTGTAATGATTGCCCAGGTCAAGACCCCAGGCTGATATGGGTGCACATGCCAATCACAAGCGGCTGTCAGCTTGCAGCGAATGCCCTGACAAATCCTGCCCGCAGGATGGTGTTGCAGGGGAAGGGGGGGGGGTGGAAGGCGTTGCAGGTTGTCTCCAGGCGCGATAAACCGGCCGCTTTTCACACAAGCACGCCACGCGGATGTTGTTGACGGAACATATAGCACCTTCTCATGGCGTGCGTCAACGATACACCGCGCTCTCATGCACACAAGCTTTACCGCAAGATCACTGTATTAGTTCAAGCCGTCGTGCCGGGTCAGCGTTAAAACCGATTGATAACATGCCAGAAACATGACCACCCCAAACCGGCTACACAACCACGCTTTGATGATGCTCCTGGCATCCGCTGATCCGCCCGCGTCTGCTGCGCAGAAGACCTTGACCCATGCAGCGGCAAGGCCATGGCTAACGGAACGATGAGCTGTGCCACCATTTCCACCATATTGGTCAGGTAGGACGGGTTCTCAAAAGGCGTGGGCAGAGTTTACCATAGAAACCGCCGCCGTTTGTCCCTACATGTTTAATCGGTATGAAAGCCGCAGCAGGACCTCTGGAAACTTCCTGTATATCGCCCTGCAGGTGGTAATACTATCTTTACCTTCTCATCGGTGGTTCAAACAGTCAAAACCATAGCCCACAAAACAAAGCGGACGCCCACCAGCGGCAGCAGCAACGGCAGCAGCAGCAGCAGCAGCAGCAGCAGGAGCACCAGCAGCAGCAGGAGCAGCAGCTGGAGCTGGAGCAGCAGCAAGGAAGGACCTTCACTCCCGGCAGCGATTGCAGCGTTGCAGGACCAAACAGCTCAAGCAAGCTCACCCAGCTGCGAGCTCTCAAAACCCACAACCAGCGTGCCTGGCGGGAGTGCAGGGGCAGTTGGGTGCATGGTGCAGCTAAATCAGGAACGCAGGAATCACACCCTCAGCTATCGCACGAGTCTGGTGCTGCAACGGCAGGCAGCCGTTCATGACAGCCGATTCCAGCCGTGTGCTCGGTGGCGGCTGGATCAAGAGACGTGTTCGCAACCGTGAACGACGTGCGGCGACGCGCCGTCGCGACCATGGCCAGCTGCGCATCGCCTGCGGGTCATGTCGTGGACACTACACAGGAGACGACAGACGTCGGCAGCGGCAGCGGCGGGTGCAGCAGCAGCGGCGGCGCCGGAGCCACAGCAGCAGCGGCAGCACGCGGCACCAGCTGTACCAGCTAGGCGATAGGTGCCGGTCAGAAAGCCAGCGTGGTGGCGGCTGGACTATTGCTCAGACGCTGGTGACTTGACGGACTCGCAAAGCCGCCTGCAACAACGCCACGAGCCGCCGTCAAGAACCTGGCACCATTGCAACCCTGAGACTGGAGACCGTGCTTTGCTGTTTTTGGCAACCCGACGACTGCAGCCGTTGCGTCTGTGTAGCCCCAGCTGTGTTCCCCTTGTTGAGGATGCCCACGACAGCGGTATTCCAGAACCGCTCTACGCGCTCTTTGCCACCGGCTATCTGGGGTATACCGCGGCGCGCGCGTGGGGGAAGGCGGAAAGCTGGAAAGTGAGGATGCCAGGGTGCTGAGCAGCCGCAGCAGCAGGAGCAGCAGCAGCAGCGGAGCAGCAGCAGGAGCAGGAGCAGGAGCAGGAGCAGGAGCGGGAGCAGGACAAACGAGGATCCAGTGTACTGCTGTCGCGGGCAGCCAGCTCACCATTTTTTGAAGGTGCGAATGAGTTTGAGCAGCTGCAGTTTGAGAGGCTCGTGACACCCTGTGCCAGGGACGTGAACCACACCGGCAACCAGCAGTCCGCGGGGAAACCTTCCTCAACACACTCGAGCCTCGCATCTTCTACCTGCATGCGCCGTTCGAGGACGTCAGGCGCGCGACATGCCGCTGTTCGACACGGGTCCGCTTTCCTTCAGCTGGGGGCAGCTGTTCCGAGACAACCGCTATTCCGGTGCCGACCGCCAGGCCGATGCCAACCAGCTCACCTTGGCGATGACCACGCGCATGATCCGCGAGAGCGACGGCCGGGAAAAGCTGTCGGCGAGCATCGGGCAGATCTTCTATTTCGACGAATCACGCACCGTGGTCGGCAGCGCCAGGTGGGCAAGTGCCATCCGTCAGCGTTCGCATTCCAAGAGTCGACATAGGTACGGCCGACGCTGCCCTCGGGCAGTTGGCGCAGCGTGTCGGGTGGTCGTCGAGCATGGCGGGCAGATATTGCCGCTCCGTCATGACCTTGCGGCCGATCGGAGTCGCGAAAAAGCGCTCGGCCGACCGGGCGAACCGGCTGTCGCGCAGCGCCTCAAGAATATGGAACACCTGTTCGGGGTGTCTTCGCTGTCGGCGATCAGCTTGCAAATGGCGCCATGCCTGGCGGCCGAGCAGCGCTGTCGGTGCGAGCTGGCATGACGAGGGCGAGGCGGACGCGGACATGACATTCATCGGCGACCTGATGCACCGCCTTGCAGCCATGGAGGAGCTGCACGCCGCATTCCGGCGCTGGCGCAGCGTCGCATTGCGCAGTCGCAGCTGCCGGCTGCTACTGGAATCGCTCGTGCGGCGACGCAGCTGCCGCATGTGCGCTTCTGCGTTGTCGGCGTGGCGGGTGATGACGGCGATCGGACTTGCCGTGCGCGAGCACTGGAGTGCAGTGCGAGGGAGCTTGCAACCAGGCGGCTTGTGGCGTGCGGCTTCCGGGTGGGGTGGTGTCGGAGCGAGTTGAAGCGATCCGGGGTGAATACCTATACTTGCTCTGACAAGGCATGGTATTGCAACAAAAGCGCCACTCCATCCCTCTTGCAAACAATTGGCAGCGGCGGAAGACCCGCTGCCGCATACCCGTCCACGACGATTCGATGTCTGCCGCTATTTTCGGCGACGCGCGCGTTTTTGCAGTCCATCATGCCGCGGCGTCGTGCGGTCGCGCAGTTCCTTGACGAGAGCGGCCGTGATTTCAGCCATGGGGTGTTCCTTTCCAACAGGGGCGGGCGCTTTACGGCCCGCGGTCCGCCGCGCGCATGGCGGCGGGATAAGTCAAAGTGATGACCGGGACGGCGCGAACAATCTGCCGCGCCGTCCCGTCATGGGCGCGCTTATGCGTCGCTCTGACGTTCGCCGAGCGCGCCACCGCCCGGCGGTGTTCGCAAGTGTCTCCGCGATCGTACGGCCCAGCCGCGTGCGCCTCATGCCACCCTGCCGCACGCGCTCTGTTGCAGGCGTGCGAGGCGGCGGCACAGCAGTGGTGGGCGGCGGAGTTCCGGCAGTCCCGTCTGCTGGCGCGCGCCTTTGCAGCCGGTTGCGCGGCTTCCTGCCGGCCGCACGTGCTAAGCGGGTGGAGCGCTTGCAGCAGGCGGTCGCTGCCGAGCTGCTGCGAGCCGGGGAGCGGGCGCGCCTAACGCATGCAGCCTGCGCCGCGTGGCGCCTGCTCGCGGCAGAGGGTGCGGAGCGGCGGCGAGGAGCAGAGCAACTGCTGCGGCATGCCGCGCTCAGGTGGCTGCTGGCGGCCTGGCAGAGTAAGGCGCAGGCGTCGAGCGGGCTGAAGCGCGTGGCGGTCTGCGCCTGGCGCGAGGGGGTGTGGCTGCGGCAGGTGCGGCGCGTGCGCGAGGAGGCCGCCACCCTGCTGCGGGGCACACGCTGCTCCGGCGCGCCTGGCAGGCTGGGCGATGGCCACGCGCTGCGGCGCCGCCTGCCGAGCAGCGGTGCAGCTACGGCAGCGCCGGCTGCTGTCGGCCTGCTGTCATGCGTGGATGGCGAAGTCTGCGCGGTCGGCCCGCATTAGGCATTGCGGGCTGGTGCTGGCGGCGGCGGTGAGGTGGAGGAAGCTGCAGCGTCCCTGGCTGCCTGGCGTGCACGCGCGCGCCAGTGGCGCACGTCCAGACTGCGGCGAGAGGCTGCGCAAGCTGTCCGCGTGCAGAGGTAGGGGTGGGGGAATGCATCAGCGCGTCAACCTGTCAGGTTCTGCTTCTGCTGGCGATCGTCATGTGGCTGCTTCGGCGGAAATCGGCGTTGCTGCACAGGTGCAGAGGCCTGGATCGAGAGGGTTCCATGGCGCGCTTACCGGACTGCCGAATATGGCGCGCTTCAAGGATCAACTGGCACAGGCCTTTGCTGAACATGATCGCACCGCATCGCCGCTCGCGCTGCTCCACCTCAAGCATCGACGGCTGCAGCGCAGATCAGCGAACGCCGGGTGATTGCGCAGCGCATGTGCAGGCGGCACGAGGCTGCAGTGCACTGTGCAGCACGCGAGGATGCCGCGCATACGGACCAGCGACTTGGTCGCCACTGCATCGGCGCCTGGTGGGATGGCAATTTGCGCAGCCGCGCTGTTTGACATGCGGTGCGGTGCCTGGTGCGGCTGGTCGCAGGGGCCTTTGGCGCGTGTCGCGCCCTGGCTGCCGCCGCCGCAATTGCACAGTCGGCGCGCCTGCGGACCGGACTCGTCGGGGACGAACCCCTGACCGACCGAGTGGACACGCATCGCCGCCTGGCCCTGGGTGAAGCGCTGGTGTCCTACCGCCCATTTGTTGGTGGATGGTGCCATGAGGCGGCACGCAGGCAGCGGTTGCAGCAGGAAGGTCCCATTAAATAGCTGGTTTGCTGATCCCGGCTGATGCAGCGTGAATGGGCCTGCTGGCTGCTAGCATCCTCGCCGCAATAGCTCGTCGCATGCAGACACCGGGACAGTGAGGGTAACCAAGTCGCAGCCGAGCATGCAGAGCCCTCAGCAAGGTCCATTGCAGCAGCAGCAGCAGCAGCAGCAGCAGCAGCAGCAGCAGCAGCAGCAGCAGCAGCAGCAGCAGCAGCAGCAGCAGCAGCAGGCACAGTCACTACTTGACCAGCAGCAGGAGCGCGACCAAGTGCTTGGCGCTGTTGGGGGCCGCCGGGGCCAACACTCCGCAAACTGTTGCGCTCCATGATTCCTGCATGGTTTTTCCCGCTGGTTCATTCCTGACGATAGCGACTCATCGCGCAAGCAACATCGCCACCTCGCCACATCTCCAAGCATGCGCCATTGCCGTGGACTCGAGCTCCATCTTTTTCTTGGCTCAGATTTTCTGCCCCACATTCAATGATGCGAAATCATGTGCATCCGATGCAGCACATCCCCCCACGTGGGGTTTCAGGCGCAGGCCCGGTGCTATGCTCACTACGGGGCGGAGCTTGTCGCCTCGCCGAAAGATGTGCGAATAGCGAATTTAAACGCATTCTTAGTTTCAAAGCTGCCCTTGGGGACGCGGGTGGCGTATTTTGAAGCTAGTGAGTTTCAGTTGGCGGCCCTGCAACGGCAACGTTACCGGCCCAACACGGACGCTGCTGTGCGGCGTGATCAACATCATCACGAAGAAGGTGCTCGAACGCTGCTGGTCGCGGCCGGCGATGCTTACGCAGCAGCAGCCAGCGTTCACAGACAGGGCAGATTTGCGACGAGCAGACGGCACAACGCCCAGCTTGTCGACGGCACTCACTACGCGACCCAGGCATGCGTAACTGCGGCGGCTGCTCGTACGTCTCCGACGCACACCGAGAACCAGGTGCGACCGCACACGTTGCCGTAACTGTCGCGGTGCAACGCTTTCCAGGATGGTTGACGTCGGGTGGGACACTGTTCCGGAAACACTAGGAGAAGCAACATGGCACACGCTGTTCAAGGGACAGATCACAAGCACGCCGAGGGCAGCGGGCGTCCCTATCTGCTGTTCTGGATCAACATGGTGCTCGGTCTCGCGGTGATGTACATCGTCATGTTTTCGATGATCGATGGTGTCCGCGACTTCCGGAACAACCTGAACATGTTCTACATGCGCAGCTGACATCATGTGGGACTGCGATGTGAAGATTTAAAGAGGCCCCGACAAAAAATTGTGCGGCGCAGCATTGAGGTAACGCTTTGATCCAAAGTGCAAAACAAAACACCCCGCCGGTGAGGGCGGGGTGTCTGATGTCCGAAAGACCCGATGGGCTTACTGGTCGAGGAAGCTGCGCATCTTGCGGCTGCGCGACGGGTGCTTCAGCTTGCGGAGCGCCTTCGCCTCGATCTGGCGGATACGCTCGCGCGTCACGCTGAACTGCTGGCCCACCTCTTCGAGGGTGTGGTCGGTCGTTATCATGATGCGGATGCCAAACGCAGGACGCGTTCTTCAGGCCGAGCTGTGGTGACGTCATCGAGTGATCTCTGCGGTCAAAGCTGCGGCCAGGCACGACGTGTCGCGAAGGCGACGCGGCTGTGCAGCGTGATGCGGCGGGTGCGCACCGGCGACGCCGCACTCTGAAAGCGACAGCTGGAGATTGACGGAAGCGGAGGCCACACCATCTGCGCGCTGGGCGATGCGGCGGCCTGGCCAATTCAGGGGCTGATCAAGCATTTCCGCCCCGAAATCGAGCGGCAGTTTCGCGTTTCTGCCGCAGCAGTAAGCAATGCCGAGTCTCTTGGACCACAAGGAGACGAATTGCTGCAATTGGCGCCCACCTGCAGCGCCTGCGCGCTGCATACCACCAGGAGCGCGTCCGAAAGCCCTGGGGGAGCCCACGTCACAAATTCACCTACAAAGCCTGCCGCAAACAGGCGCGACTGGTGGCCTTATGAGCGTAACGTCTATACAAAGAAGGGCATGGAGGCCCTGCGGGTTGCGAACCTGAGCAGTGACGCTGATTAAAAGTCCCGCGTAGCGGAGTAGTCTGAGGCTAATCATGGTCATCAGGCGGCTCGCTGCGCCTGCACCACGCCCTTCAAGCCGCATGTGGACACCTCGGCTGTCGGTCGCAAAGGGACGCCAACTCTCAGCATCCAGAGGCCTGGGCCTTTACGGCTGCGGCACCGGCAGCTGCAGAGAGCCTCACCTTGGTCGTGGCCGCGGATCTGAGCGGCGACAGCCTGCATCGGTCTGTCCTTGAGCAGCGGCTTCAACGCCCATCCGTGGCATCTGCAGGCGCAGGCCAAAATGCTTGGCAATCTCGCGCTTGCCGACGGGCTGGTCGGATGCGGTGATGAAATCGATGATTTGCTGGCTGCTGGGCAGGCCGGGCGAGGCGGAGGGGCGGTTTTTCATGTCCCGGCGGCTATAGGCGCCGGTCCATGCCAGGCGACCTCTGCCCTTCAGCAGAGCGCGTCATTTAGGTATCATTCGCATTGTCAGATCGAGTGGTGCAGCCCAACTCCCTTGCAACCCCCGCCCTTCCGGTCGCTCTATCAATTCCAGGCTCGACAAACGGCTACCTGCCAGCCCCCTCCATCCCTGCCCCCAGCCCCCACCCACCATCCCCAGCATCTGCTCCACGTGCTCTGCGCACAGCGCCTCAGCCACCTCCAGCATCACATGGACCAGCAGCACCTCGGGACCGTGCCCGTTCCAGGCGGCATCGAGGCCCTGCGTACATTTGTGTGAAGCGTGGATGTGCGTGTGGGTTTGGTCGTGTGGGTTTGTGTGTGTGCGTCTTGTGTGTGCATGTGCGTGCGTCTTGGTTGTGTGATCGTGGTCATGGTTCTGTGGTGCGTTTTGTGTGTGAGGGGGGCGTGTGTGTGTGTGTGTGTGCAAGTGTGTGTGTATATGCTGGCAAGTGCAGAGGCAAAAGCACCATGCCTGTCAATGTGACGGATGCGTGCATCCAGCCGGTGCAAATACACATCATCTCCCGTGCGTGCACCACCTGCTAATTCAAGTTGCTCCACTCACTGATCAGCCATGCAGGTCCAAACCCAGGGATGGGGCCAAGCGCCAGCGCTGTCCCCCCCCCCCCCCGTCTCACCTGCCGCAGCAGCGTCATTTGTGCCACGCCGTCGCCAGCGTAGGGCGGGCGCCAGGCTGATGACTTCATAGCCGCGGCCGCGCAGTTCGCGGACGACGGGGCCGAAGATACGGGTGCCGATCGGCTCCTCGTTCTTGTTGACGAGCACGGCGGCGTTGCTGTCGAAACGGATGACCGAGCCATCGGCGCGGCGCACGTCCTTCGCGGTGCGGACGATGACGGCGCGATGCACGTCGCCCTTCTTCACCTTGCCGCGCGGCTGGGCTTCCTTGCGCAGGTGTGCAGGAAGTGGTGGCAGTGTGCCGTCGTTGTCGTTGTCATTCGCCGAAGGCATAACACGCCCGCCGACCCCATGCGACCTGCGAGGTCGCAGGCCAGGTCATAGACGGCAGTGATCCAGGAGGGTCGGCCTCTGGGTCCTCAAGGCGGTGTAGGCCAGGTAGGACTCCATGCCGCCATCAGGCCGGCATCGAGTGAGAGCGCGATGCAGGGAGAAGTTGCCGGGTGACGATAAACGGTCTTGCTGTCGGATGGCCGCCGCCTTGGCGCCGGCGGCGTCAAGCAGGCGCCTCAGTGCCATGACTGCAATGCACCATGAGGTCAGTTGCGCAGGGAGAAGTCGAGGGTCCAGCCCCACCTGCATGGCGTCTGGCGCCCTGTACACGGGCACCACATGGCTGGCCCAGGTCAATGCTCCTCGTATACCGCGCCCCCACCAGGAGCTCAAGCAGTTCCTGGGCGGGTGGGTGGCGCGTGAGCGTTGCAGGCGCACGAAGGGCTGCTGTCGAGCATTGCTCGATGCCATGAACGCGCGGCTCGAACCGCTCAAGCGTTGCGCCTCCGCCTTGAGCGAACTCGAATGCGTGGACGGCGGCGTTCGCGAACGCCATGAGGCGCTGGACTGAAGGATGGTTGGAGCGTGTGAAATAGAGAAAAATGAAAATGGGACAGTGCGGCGCTGAACGGCAAGGTGGCGGAGGGCCTGTGGCCCTTGCCGTCGCCCGTTGCTGGCAACCGAGTGCGGGACCACACGTTGGCGGCGCGACTCGGTAGCCTGTGCTACCACCTGAGCGCGCTCCCTTGCAACTGGCGTTCTGTCGGTCACCAAGCCCCACCGAGGCATGCAGCACGGGATGACGACGGAGCCGACCTCGGTGCCAGACGCTCGTGGCGGTTCGACATGAGCAGCTGAGCCCCGCAGGTGGTCGCGGGCACAGGCGCACGGGTCGGTGAGGAGCGCCGGCGGAATGCGAGATCACTCACATATCCTAAGAGCAACGCAGCTGTGCTGACGCGCCAGGAGCCTGTAACCAACCGACACCTTCTCATCCACATTCCCGCCACATCACACTATCAGCGTTGGGGCGCACAATGTATTCAAAGCATGCGCACCTCTTCCTTTGGCCCCGTTCTCATATGCGACTGTGCTAGCACATGCGTGATCCATTTATCCCCTCCACACCCACAAACACACAAACAGACCCTGCCCAGCCGCACCGCCTCGGCGAAGCGCTGGTATTGCGCGCCGGGTCCACCGTCGCCATCTTCACTGGCCGCGGGTGGCTGGCGTCCGCCACCAGGCTCACGTCGAAGAGCAACGAGTCGTGGCGGTGCTCATCCCAAAACGACCGGTCGCTGCTCGTGGGCGTCAGCAGCGGCACGGTGGACGCGCCCGGCCTGCGACACTCAGCGCGCGCCAGCCGCGGCGCCCAAGCGACCTGCCCCGAGGCGCCCGGCGGCAGCTCGTCCCCGGCTGCCGACACAGCGCGCTCGAGCAGGGAGGCTGAGGCGGCCGACGCGGCTCGGTCCAGCAGCGACGCCGACGCAGCCGACGCAGCGCGGTCCAGGAGCGCCGCAGAGGCGGCCGACACGGCGCGGTCGAACAGCGACGCGGACGCCGCAGAGACGGCGCGGTCCGCAGCGCGCCGGACGCCGTCGACGGCGCGCGCTCCAGCGCCAATGCAGGGGGCAGCGGCGGCAGGCCCGCCGAGGAGGCCGGCTGCAGCATGGGCAGCGAAAGGCTGCGGCTCATGAGCGCGCGGTTGAGCAGGGTGGGGCTTCTCGTCGGGACAGCAGCACCTGTCCCTGCAGCTGCTGGTGGTCGCGCCGCTGCTCGCGCAAGGATCACGGCCAGCCCCGAGGGGCCCGCCGACCGGCGCGGGCTGAGGCCACAACCTGCTGCTCTGTCGGAGGCGGGATGCACGAGGTCGTGATGCAGCTGCTGCTGGTGGCTGCTGATTGGGTGGTGGTGGTGGTGGCCTTCGTCGTGGGGTCCGCTGAGCTCGGCGGCGGCTGCAGCGCCGGGCCGCGAATGCCGAGGGCCAAGGGCCGCTGCCAGAGCGCTGGCCAGCAAGTGGCAGAGACCCCTGCGGAGGGCGCTGCAGCTGCGGCGGCGAGTGCGGAGGCAGCTGCGAGTCGCGACGGCAGGAGCGGTGCGGCGGGCTGGTGATTGCGGTGCTGCACGACGCGGTGACGTGCGCTGCTGCGCTGTTGCTGATGCTGCTGCTGTGCGCGTGAGGGCCAAGGGCTTGCCGAGCCCAGGGATGCCTGCTGCTGCGCTGCCTGGTTGCGTGGGGTTGTGCCCGGGGCGACGGCGGCGATGAGAGGGCTGCCGAGCCGAGGCTGCTGCGACACCGGCTTAGGCAGTGGCTGGGGTGGCAGCCCAAGAGGTAGAAGCACTGTGTTCTGCTGAGGTGTTGGGGGTGCGATCGACGGCGAGGCGGGCCTGGCACATGGCAGTGGCGGTGCACCGCTGAGCTTGGCCCTCGCAAGCGGCTGCGCCGAGGCGCGAGTGCGGCCACGCCGCTGCCGCCGGGACGCGCCTGCTGCCACTGATGCCCCGACGTCGCGCTGACTAGTGGTGACGACACCGACCCGGCAGGCAATACGCAGCAGATCGTCGGTTGCTGCTCTGGCACTGCGTGCTGTGCATTCGCCTGCTGAATCGAGGCGGACAAGCTGCCAATGACTGGGGCTGGCTTCAGCCGGCTACACGGCACGTGCGGCGGTCACAACCGCAGCGTGGAGGATTCACGACGCGGCTGTCGCGCTGCGCGATTTCGCCGCAGGACATGGGCTTCGCGCCGCACTGTGCGATGATATCGCATCCAAGGAGACGATGGTCGACGCCGCCGCGCCCGGCGGCGCCGACTGCCTATTCGGCTGTTCGATGCGTGGAACTGGCCACCACCGAGGCACTCTGCTGCGCGGTCACCCCAGGCTACGCCAGGACAAATCTCGTTCAGGCCGTGGCTCGACCCTTGTGGGCCCTATTATCGGCACGAGATTGAATCGGACGTCGAACCCTTCCGCCTGATCCCGCTCCCGTCGCGTCATTTGACTGAAGGTCCAGTCGCTGATCAATGCTGGGCTGATCCCGGGTGTTGCTGCCGGTGCAAACCTGCAGCCCACGACGCCGTTCCCCTCGGACGGCGGCATCGCTTCGACCGGCGCGTTCAGATGCGTTCGGTCACCCGTGAGGCGACCGTGACCTCCACATCGGCGTCGGCCTTTGGCGGGATCAGTATTTTCCAGGCGTTTGACGGTGAATATCAAGGGCAACCAGCTTTTTGCTAGCACGCGCTGCATCTCAAAAGAGAGGAGTGGCAGGCAGCCAGCGTGCTGACACCCAGTGAAACCGTAGCGCTACCTTCATCAAACGGAGGTCTACAGCCTATTCAGCGACATCACACCACCAGCCACCCTTTGCCGGTGCTGTTGCTGGCGCAGCACACAAGCACCAGGGCTCGGCTGCGCGCCGCACCGACGTCGCCTCACGCACATCTGCGCATATGGCCTCAGGATCGGCGTGCATGTCGGGTTTA
>NNCB01000838.1:0-13753 GCA_002317545.1 Scenedesmus quadricauda | reverse complement strand
CCCGCCGGCCCGCAGGCGGGTCCTGGGTCGTTTCACCACCAACCCGGGCCTGACCTGGGCCGAGTGGCTGGCGGACTACTACGGCGCCCTTGATGCGCGGATGTTGTCGATCGAAATGCCGCGACGCATGCCGCGACGCTGCGCGTAACTTTCGGCCACTTCGCGCGAGGCGAGGAAGATGGCGGCGGCGCCGTCAGTAACCTGTCCGCAATCGGACTTACGCAGGCTTCCCTCGATCAGCGGATTGACCTCGTCATTCTCGCCGAGATGATCGTCGGTCACCGCCCAGCCGCGCGTCTGCGAATAGGGGTTCTTCTTGGCGTTGGCAAAGTTGTTGGCCGAAATCGCGCGCAGATGCGCGCGGTCGAGGCCGAAGCGCTCCTCATATTCCTCGGCAACGCGTGCGAACCCAGCCACAGCTCGCGTGCGCACATGCACGCAGCCGTGGCCGGACCTTTGTTGACCCTAAATTCACGGGCGCCAAAAACATGGCGAAACGCATGCCACCCCATGCAAGAATTTGACGACCTTCCGTATGCGATGCACCGACAATACATATCTACCATCAACACTTGGAACAGGCGGCTGCCAACAAGCTCGATGACTGCAAGCCGACCTGGTCGGCACTGTGACCATTGCCACAGATCGGCCCATTGCTTTCGATCCCTATGACGAGAACGCAGGGACTGGTGGATCCTGATCTGTACCGGCATTGCTCGAATGCGCCGCTGGCAGCAGGGGTAGGTGCTTGCGCCCGATTCCAGTGACCCGACCGTCACCGGAGCGGGTTTCGGCCCCAGGTCGGGAACGCTCGCGCAGCCCGCGAGCAGGCTGAGAGCAGCGGAGGAGAGAAAAATTGTCCGGGGCATGGCTTCCAACGATACTAGCTGGTATCATGCGCAAATGGACTTCGGAGGATGCGTTGTCAATCGAAATGATACCAGATAGTACGCCTGCCCTCGACGATGCCGCGGCGATGCGCCGCAAGGCGTTCGTCGATGCCGCGCGCGAGCTGTTCTTCGCAACGGCTATGCTGATAGTGTTGTCAACAATGCTTCTTTTTGTCAATTGTTCAGTTTCTCAAAATTCCGTCGTTCGATGAGGTGCGCAGCCGGTGTGAAAGCCGCCTCGTCCAAAATGAGGTCCCCAAGACCACTCATGTGGACTGTTGTCACGCGCCGTGCTCTGGATGCGGCGACCAGGCTACGCAGCACATAGTGCAGGATGCCGCCATTGCGGAAATAATCCAGCTCATTGGCGGTATCGATGCGGCAGCGGGTCTCGACATTGATTACCTCGCCATTGGCGCGGGTGATCTTGACCTGACATTGGCGCAGCGTTGCCCGATGTCTTTGCCGCGGCTGTGCATGTATACTTCGGGTGCCTGCACTGCACTGGCAGGGCCTGCCCTGCAGGTGCTGCGTCCTGGCAGTCCCATCACGGTGACGTCAGACAGGTCCTCACCGACGCGCGCCTTCTCACGAGCCCCACCTTTGACCCTGCCTGCAACGGCCTTTGACAGGCGTCCCCCTGCAAGCTGCTGCAGGTTGGTAGGGCCGGCCCTGTCCAGCGTGCGTCTACTTTGTGCTGGCAGCCCGCAGAGCCGCTGACAGCTGCGTCGCAACTTCCAGCCGCATTCAGAGCTGGCCTGAAAGCAGGTGGCCAAAAAACTTGACGCACAGCTCTGTGGGCTGCGCTGCCTGCTGTTCCTTGTCACATTCAGCCAAGTTCCCGCGATCGTCACCACCGACCTTCGCCTCAACGAGCCGCGCTATGCCTCGCTGCCGAACATCATGAAGGCGAAATCGAAGCCGCTCGATACCAAGTCGCCCGCCGATTATGGCGTCGACACGGCGCCGCGCGTCAAGACGGTCAAGGTTTCGGAACCCCGTGCCCGTCCGTCTCAACCCCATGTCCATCAGATCCTGCCAAAGCATCCATCTCCTCCTTGCGGCCTCATCTCCCGCCGCTGTCGCGGTCTCTGGCGCAGGGGCTGCTGGTGGTCGTGCGGCTGCTGCTGACACTGGCGCCAGCGGCGGTGCTGATGGCACGGGCTCACCTGCGGGGACGGGCAGTGCTGCCACAAGCTCTCCAGATGCGTGAGCCGGCGGCGATAGCGGCGCCGGCGGCGATGGCGGCGCTGCCAGTGCAGGAGTCGCCAGTGATGCGGGAGTCGCGTCCGTGAACGCGGGTAGCGCCGCCGCGACACCGACCTCCGCGACAACGCGGTGCTGGCATCGAACCGCAAGTGCTGCTGACGACGCGCGAGGTAGGACGGATTGCCCAGCGTCTGGCGCTGGCAGTGATGGTGGCGACCCCGGCGGCCTGGCAGCGTCGCGTTCCGACCGCGCTGGCGGCTCGGGAGAGCAGGTAACAGCCCACCTGACAGCCGACCACCCCTAGGCGTGCGTCCGCTGCCACGCCGAGGGCCAGCAGTGAACAACCGCGACAGCATCAGTTCTCGACTCTCGAAGCTGATCCTTGCGCATTGACGCAATCTTGAACGTATCACGGCGGTATTTGCCCGGCAACATGGCGCGCCGCTGTGCATAGTGCCGTCGCTGCCATGTGGCAGGATCGTCCACAAGGCCGACGCTTGGCGTAGTCATCGCGACGAGGGCTGCAATACGGACACGCTTTGCTCTGGCGGGCATGAATGGCCAGCAATTGTACGTTTGATTGTGCCTAAGCTTGCGAACCACAATTGGTGCCTTGCTGCACCACCCTTTACCATGTCTGAAATGAGTCACTTGGCTAATGCCTTACATTGCAACCCTTGGATCCTTGGCGTACAGTGCAGGCACATAGCCGACCACTTGGCTGCTTTCAATGTTGAATATTGCTGTCGTCTTCCTGGCTTGATATGCAACCCACGTAGCACTGTACAGCTCGTGTTCATGAACCAGTGTTGTGTAAAAACATCCAATTGGTAACCATTGAAGAATTTTACTTTTCCTTCTTGCATTGTATTTGTATTTAAATGGCGCTGGATCTGGCTGACTGCTTTGGTCATGTGCTTTGCCAAAGTCATGCGTGCGCCTGGACAGTCGAACTGTTCTCTTAATGGACAAATACTGCGTTCTAGCGGCCAAACCAGGCGTTCAGATGGTTTCAACAGCGCATTATACACAGAGTTGCTAATATCATAGCAATAATAAGTGCCGTTACCGTTGCATTGCTTAATAAAAACTGCAGGCTTGACGCGCAACAACTGTCAGCTAGAGCTACCGTACTGTGCAATGGATGTATGGTTTCGTCGGCACAAAGAGCCACTCTCGTGCAACTGCCCATTGCTGATCAAACCTGCTGCACTGCATTGCCATCAAACAGGACGTGTTGCTATCCGTCACCACTCTTCAGCCCCTCGAACCTACGCGAGCGGTGCGTGAAAACATCTACGCGGTAGGTTCCGGTATCGCGCATGGCCGCTCGGTTATGGCGATAACTTCCAGTATACATTACCAATTGTTACGGAGAGATGTACCGTTCCTGAAGTTTCACTTCTATGAGCCAAGAATGCCCGGATCAGCCCAAGCCGGAGACTCTATCAACTGCAGCCTTCAACCAGGGCGATCTGCTGGTGCAGCTGTACACGGCTTCGTCGCCGACCTTGGCGCCACGCTCAACCTGCTGCGCTTGGCGCACCTCGCGGTCAGCGCGTCCAAGCGCATCGAGGACCCTGCTGCGCCGATCCTTCCTCAAAGGCGCCTCCGACACGGTTGCCGAGCTGAAGCTGCCGCGCTCCGAAGAGCCGCTGCTGACCTAAGCATGCCATTGCGCAGCAGCAGCTTGAGCAGGGGCAGGCGCCGAGTGCAAGGCGGCGATCGAGGAGGGCGCGGCGGCGCTGGAGCGGCTGCCCGTAACCCGACCCCATGTCGCGCTACGTGCACTTTGCACCAGCCTGTCCTTAGAGCTCAAGATGGATGATCTCTAGTTCGCCGCGAACTGAGGGGCGGACCTGATGAGCGAGGTCGCAAACGCGGCTGTCGTAGAAATAGAGGCCGGTCACCGCCCAGTTGGAGCGTGGCTGAGTTGGCTTTTCTTCAATCGAAAGCGCCTTCGCTTCGCCGTCGAGTTCGACCACACCATAAGCGCGCGGGCCTCCACATGATAGCCATAGACGGTCGCCGCATTTTCATTCTTCCGCTCATGCCTGCGGTGGCGCGCCTCCACCTCAAGCCGCCGCCGACCCTGGTTGCTTCCTCTTCCCCTGCGCAGTATCTGGCGTATGTGTCAAGCGACAGCCTGCTGCCGGTTCAAAGTCCCCCTGGCCGAGGCCATTGCGCTGGCAGGCTGCTGGGCGAGGGAGGCAGGGCGGCCTTTACCGGGGTTATTCATTGCTTCACCGCCAGCGATGACTTTGCGCGCAAGGCGCTCGACCTTGGTCTGTTCATATCGCTGGAGGTCTTTCAAAAACGCTGCCGATCTGCAGGCGACACGCGAAATGGTTGCCGCAAGGAGCGGCTGCTGGATCGAAACCGAGTCTTGCGAGAGCTAGGCAGGGGAGCACGGATGCTGGAAGGGGCTGTGGGCAAGGACGAGACGCAAGGAAGTACATGTCAGCCAGCGCGCAGCTGGGCTGCACGTATCTACCAACAGACAGTCCAGCAGCCAGCAAAATCGGCGTTGTCGTGCACGGCAAGGCGTTGCATCCAATCATTTGCTCTTCCGCCTTGCTCTTCGTCACCTCCCGCCCTGTCTAGACCGCAACCCCCACCAGTGTCTGCAGAACGACCATGGCTTGACCTTCGCAGTGGTGACCTGCAAGCGTACGACGCGCTGTGCGCCAAGTACGCGTCGACACTGAATGCGCAGCCTGCACTGGTGGAGCATGAGCGGCGGCTTGGAGTAGAACAGGTCGGGGGTGCAGGTGACGATAGGCCAGCCGGCACCTGTTGCGCCGCTGTTCGCCAAAGCCGTAGATTCGGGTGTGTGCCTCCCCAAATTCGAAGTGTTTTGTGCGGCTTCAGATTTCCGAGGGGACGGTCAAAGACATCCGCACGTTTATCATGAAAACATAGTGAGTTCACTCAATCCAGTCGCAGCTACATTACCTCCCAAAACCGCTGCTTTCTCGTGCTCTGACCTGCCCGCCCCGGTGCGCGCGGACCCCACTCCCCAGCAGGTGACCATCAGCTGCCTAATCAACCTCATCTCAGACCTCCCCCCAGAGCAGCGCGCCATCCCGCTCTCCACAATCGCAGATAAGCCAAACTCTCTGTCGGTGCGTTGCGGGCGTGCATGTTGCTGGCCCCGCGTCATTGCTCATTGCATTGTTCCTACTTGTGGCCTTGGCCTCCTGCCTCCCCTGCGAACGGGCGACCGCTTGCCCTGCTTGCCACCAGCCCCACTCTTCATGTACTTTTTCTTCGGTTGTCTGTCTCCATCTCTCATGTTTGTCATCCCAAAACTCTGGGATGCCTGCAATGCCATTGCCAGTACCGCACTGTCTCTCAACCAACATGTCGACACCCCTTTGCTCTCGCGCTTGTCCCGCTCGGCTGATAACCGAGGGACAGCGCTAACTTCCATGGCCTACTCGCCGCCATTTGCGAAATGCCGCGGTGTTATGTCGCTATGCGGCCGAGATATGGCGACGGGGCGGCAGCGGCTGGCTGGGCGCGTGCAGGAGAATGATGGTGAGCCCTGCTGGGTTCGATTGTGTTTGTCATGTGCTCAGGACCCTGCCCTCAGGATCCTGCACAAGGGGAGGCTTTGCGTGCTTGGCTGCATCTCGCTGCTGGTGGTGCTGCTGGTGCTGCTGGTGCTGGTGTTGCTGGTGCTGGTGCTGGTGCTGCTACTGCCGCTGCTGCCGCCGCGCCCGCCGCTGCTCCTGCCACTGCACTCCACGCCATGCCACTGGCGTCGATCGCATCGTGATGCTGGCCGCGGAATGGTGCGGCTATTGCCGAGCAGCAAGGTCAACGCGGTGGGGGCTACGCTGGGCAGGTAGCCCAGCTTTTTTCCCAGGGAGGATATCGGGCGGTGTAAACACCGCAGCGATCGCAAAGGCCGCGACGATCATATAGCGGCGCGCCGAAACGAGCTGCTCGCGCGTCACCAGTCCCGAGCGCTCGATGAGCATCAGCAGGATGGGAAGCAGGAAGGCGATGCCGAACGCCATGATGAATTGTCATTGGCTGAACCTGAGGAGACGATTGCCGTCGCGAGGCAGCGCCTGCCTGCGGACAGAGGCCGCTGTTGTATGCTTGGCTGGGCTGCGTCCTTCGCCACAGCGCATGATGCAGGCCCTGCAGCAGCGGCCTTCATGAAAGCCCACGCTGTTGGTTGCTGAGGAGCACGCATGTGGCAACGGTGTTGCTGCTGTGCCATTCCAAGATTTTGTGGACCAATCTGAATCATCTGCTGGCTGCTGGAGCTTGTACGCTGTAAATTACCCCCGCTGTCCCTGCTCATGATCCAAGCCCTTAACCACCGATGCGTCTACAGTGCAGTGTTACGATTTGCGAGGACCGGCTGGGATAAGTTTGCTTGCCTGCAGCCCTTTGGCCATTCGTCTGTCTTAGCTTGATGGCCCCCCGTGAGCCAGGTCGTCCAGCCCCGCTTGGAGGCACCCGAAATCACAAATCCGTTTATGGTATGCTGTAGTTTTTGCTGGGCAAACTCCTGCACGGCATCCATGGCCTTCACGGCGCTCTTGACCATGGAAAGCAGCAGACATCTGGCAGCTTAATCTCAACGACGTACTCGCAGGAAGGATGGTGAATACAGCGCGGAGTCCCCTGCTCGGAGCCCCCAGCGTCGACGAAGCGCGTCTGATGACTCCGGGCGGTCGCCAGGTCGCAGGCATTGAACGAAGTGATTTGCGCCCATCCCTCGGTTCAGACCGCTTTATGGCGCCAAACCGCGGTGGAGGCTTCCATCTTCAGCGAATGGCTGGCAGGATTGGGCACGACGCGCGATGCCTCAAAGCCGGATTGCACATGCTTGCGAGTTTGCCCCAGACCGCAACTTGAGCCGGACGCCAGAGCAGCTGCGCACGACGCACGAGCGCCTGACCGCCGTCAGGACTTCAGGGAACGCCGACCGCACCACAATGGGGAGTAGCCTGCGGCGGTGCCGACGTCAGCTCCACGCCGATGGTGGTCACGGCGGCGGCTTCGGTTCCTTTTTCATCCACACCCAGGTAGGTATTTTGCTTCACGAAGCTCACCAGCAACGGATCATTCTTGCTAATACCCGTCAGTTCGGCGGCACCGGTAAAAACCCGACGGATACCCATTTTCTCCAAAGTACTGTTCAGGTACACTTCTGTCTGCTGTACCCTCCCATACTGCATCGCTTTGCTCAACATGCTAATGAGCTGGCACTTTGCATGTTCGTACAGCTGGTTACCGGAAAGACCGGTTCTGTCGTACTGCCCAGCCCTCGCAGCTGCTGGGTCTAAAGGCTTTCGTAAAAGACCAGATGATTTATATTACTGATTACACTATGGTGATACAGTCAGACGTGCGTTTCTGAGCAGTTATTGTGGTTCATGATGCATTGGCCTTTCACTTCTTCTTACCGCCCTACTTCTTCTCCTCCTTCTCCTGCGATGGCGGTTGTGCAGGGCATCATGCAAGGCAGGCACGTTGAGCAGATTGCGAATGCGTCGAAAGCATGCACCACACACTGCAGGCTGAGTGTGCTGTGTGCTGTGTGTGTGTGTGTGTGTGTGTGTGTGGCAGGGGGAGGGGGTTGGGGCTTCAATCACCAAGTTGACCCTCCCTTCACGCACTTGCCCAGCAGCGTGCCCATGCACGCTGTTCAGCTGCTGCATGCAGACCAAAAGCCCCGTGCACAGCGGTTGCCGCATCGTCGGCAAACAAGACATATCGGCTTCGGTGCCTTGCCAGGCGCGGCGACAACGGCGGGCGCGGCCGCAGCTTCCGTGAGCTGGTCTTCTTGCCCATGCTGCCAGTGGAGGTTGAAACGTATGGTGGAGGTGCGGTCAACTTGGACGACAGCGCAACCATGTAAGCCGTAGCAAGCGGCCGTACGGATCTCGAGCCTTCAAGATGCGCGACTCATGCGCGAAGGATCGAGGCACTCAAGCTGGGCAGGCCTCGCCCAAAGAGACGAAACCCTCACCTTGCTGCTTGTACGTGGACGGTGGAGGCTTGTGAGAAGGTTCTAGGAGTTCACTGTTACACTAGCTAGGGATTGTATAGATTGAAGCATTTTGGACAAGATGATCATGTACGCATATACTCCGTAGAAGGTTTAAAAAACAGATTAATTTCTGTAGGCTTTACAGTAGAAGTGCTAAGCTATAATGATGAACCTAACAATAGTAATGGATTAAAAAATAATGAGAATGTGTTATCGGGCTGGTCTGCCCTGCTGATTCTACATGGTGGCCCAGCGAGGTCGCAGGGAGATGATGCTCTACGGCGCGACCGCGACACCAGCCAGCTCCCGCCTGAAACCCTCTCGGTCAGCCTCAATATCATGGACGAGGGCGAGCATGTCCCCTGGCGCGACCAATATATCGTCGACCTCGTAGCTGAGCGCGGTCATCTGTCTTCAGCAGCTTGCTATGCAGCTGAGCCCACACTCGCCACCACCGCGAGCACTGAGCCAGCCCGCAACGCATGCCGAGCACCCCGAGTTATTCAAAATGTATGGCAGCACAGGCTCAAAGTGCCATGTGAGATGGTTGCCCGTACATCCACCTGCCCGTCCCTGGAAGCTGCCGGGGGGATTGCCGTTTGCGCAGCGTCCATAACACCTAGCACCGCGATCACACCTAGGGAAGCAGAGGCGAACAGGCCGCATCATCGGCACATGAGGCCATCACCGCAGCAGGCTAGGCAGCAATGCCAGGTCGCAAGGCAGCTCGTGCAGCGCGCGCGCCCGGAACCTGCCGCCCTCCTCAGCCTCGCCCAGCCGCGCAAACCACAGCCGTGAAACCTGGCCCGCGTCTACAGCCGCCTCCGTGCTGCCGGGCGAAGCGCCCTGGTCTGCGCGCGCCTTGGGTGCGTCCCTGGGCGCGCCGCGGCCGGTGCAGCGGCGCCCTTTCCGCCCTTGCTGGCGCCAGCAGGTTTGGCGTTGGCCTCCTGCCCAGGAACCACGGCCTGCGTGAAGTAATACGCCGTCCTGCTCCCGTGAATACGTCCCAGCTGCTGCAGCCACATCTGCGATGCGCGAACCAAAAACAGCGGCAACCAGGGGTATCCATGGACTTGCGCTTATGGCAATGCGCACTTTACCATCAACGGACTTTGCGCCTGACAGCGTGCAGCACGCCCCTGCTCCAACCAGCGGCCCAGGGCCAGGCCGCGCAATGCGCATCAATCCGGGCCCAGATTGTTGCACTCGCCGCCCACCTGCGGGAAGGCGACCGCAGCATTGGTCACGATCTGACCACGGCCCTCGCCGCCAGCTCCTCGCCCTTGCGTCGGAGGAAGTTGACGAAGTCAGCCAGCGCCGCGGGTCGCAAACGCGCCCTTGCCCTGCACGCTCGCAGCCTCGTGCGACTCCTCCGGCTGTCGGAGCCCGAGCCTGCACGCGATGCGGCGCGATGGAGGGGCGAGACGGGCGTGATGTGCGCTGAGGACCGGATATCCGGCGCTGCCGCATGCGTGGTCGAGCGTCAACTGGGCAAGCAAGGGCTGGCCCATCCCTCGACGCGCCCGGTGCTGACCGGTGGCCGGTCGGTGCCGTGTCGGTGCCGTGCTGCCGCAGCTGTTCGTGTGCGTCGCGTCCAGCTGTCCGCAAAGCGAGCGCCGCCGCCTCAGCCGCGGAGGCCGGAGCCTGCGGTGCACGGAGGCATGGGCTTGCAGCCATGTGCGCGCGGCACGAGCTGGGGCGCACGGTCATAGGCGGGCGCTGCAGCCGCTGCCGACAGCATTTTCGGAACCGTGCCTGGCTCGAGCAAGCCAGAGCATTGCCCCCGCACCTTGCCGCCGTTCTCACACACCCCTGTTGCGTCATTGCTTTGATGCCGGTCGTCGCCTTGGCGATGCTCTGGCGTCGGTTCCCGCCGGAACCGCCGCTGGTGCCGCATGCTTGAGATTCGCTTATGGCTTGATGCTCCCCAGCTCCTGCTCGCCAGAGTCCGCCGCCTCAGGCCCTCCTTCGGCACGCAACGCATCCATGATATATGGCCGAACGGGCAGCCCCGCATTGATCCCGCCCCCAAGGAATCCGTCGATGCTGCTACATTAGACGTGTCGTCGGGCCAACCCAATCGCCGGTGTGAACCGGTACAGCGCGACGCGTCCCGTCGCCGGCGGTCCTCGCAATACCCGCCTCAGCTCCGTGTCGCATCACATCGCGGATCGTCCGGCGCAACAAATTCCAGTCGTTCGATCAACCCGAAGCCGATATGCGCCTCGTCACCGGCGGGAAAGCGAAACCGGAGCGAATTGCCGCGTCCCGGCGCAGAGGCGCGCCGGCAACACGAGGCCTGAACTGCCTCTCCCTGACCGCCCTGCTCCTGCTGCGTCCGATCTCCTTGCGCGCCGGAACCACCCCTTGGCATTGGCGGGGTCCAGCTTGGTGCACTGCTCCGCATCGCTCAGGGCCTTTGAAAGCTTGTTCAGCTTCATGAGCGCCAGGGAGCGATTGCTGTGGATGTGCGTGCGTATTATGCAAGCGGACCATATGGAAGGGGAGGCAGACGTCTTCTGGCGCGCACTGCAGCAGACTCCATCCCGTTCAAGAACCACGCACGATCATGGTCTGGATTTTCCGCAACAAGCTGCCGCACGACGCCGCAAGCATGGCAGGGAAAGAGCTCGTCTCCTTCGCTCGTTATGCCGTGGGGTTGGCCTTGATCGTCGCGGGCGGCGACCGCGGCTTCCAGTCGTTGCGCCCGCCATGATGTTTCCACCACGCCGCGTTGCGCCCGCCATAGTTCAGATAGCGGTCGCGCAGCGGATAGCGGTTCCGGTAATTGTCGAACATCCACATGCCGTAACCGGGGTAGTAATAATTGTCGTACCAGCCGCCGCCGAAGCCGATCTGGGCAAAGCCGCTGCCATAGTCCGACGCATCGTAGCAGTCGTAGCCATAGCCATCGCATAGCACCGTCATTGCATCGATCGGCGGCCGCGGCGCCCTGCTTGATGGGATACCACATCACCTTCGGCTTAAGGTTCATTAAAATTGTCTTCTATAAGCTCACTGGCGCTCGCTGGGTAGTGTTGTGCGTTGAATCCCGCTTTCCAGCGCAGCCTCAGCGTGTACGGAGGAGTTTAACGGCGCATTGATAATAGTATTGTGTGGTGTTGTCCTGTTTAAGGTTCATTAAAATTGCCTTCAATCAGCACGCTGTCATTGTGGATTTACATTGCCAAACGCACGAGATTCGGATGTGAGGCCTGACATTGAGCGCCATGCGCCGATGAGGCGCCCGACGCATCCGACCGTCAGCATGGCACCGCGCGGCGTTGCTTTCCGGTTCACGATACCCAGCACCAGTGGAATACCGATCGGAATGGCCAATATGCCCGTAAACAGCTTGTTGGCTTCAAAAGCGCCGCCAAAATCCTGGACTAAACAGAGCGCCCAGTCATACAATCAGAGTGGACTGTCGGACTGCCCTTGCGCCCCCTAATCCAAGCTGTGTGTCAGCGCGAACTCTTACCCCCCCCCCCCCCCCCCCCGCCGTCCGAAAAATCATTTGGCAACCCACATTAGCACGCCACAACAACACAAATCATGATGTGCTTTACCTGACTGGATATTGTGAGGTCCTAAACTGAATGTAACAAGAAAATGGGTTTGAATGAACCTGGCAAATCCAAAGCCGCAGCGGGTGTGCTCCTTTTTTCAGAAGCTGCAATCAAAAGGGGCGGAGCATCCCCGGCCGCCTATATCTGCGGCGAAGGCGCCGTACTAAAAGGGCAAGAGGTGAAGAGCGCTGGGAGGAAATTCAGTACTTCGTAAAAGATGGACGATTTGAAGTGATCTTCGTCTATCCCGATGAACTGGATCCAGATGAGATGTCGCTCGAGCGGCGCGATTAGGATGTTGAAGAAGTGTTCGGTGACAGGCCGGTCCGTCTTCAGGTCCGAGTTGGGACGACGGGAATTCACAGCCATGTGCCTGCGCCATCAGGACATCATACACTAAACGTATATTTGCTTTATTAGCTGAGCCAGAGAATCACTTTTTGCTTTTGGATTAGGTCTGACCTTTTCCGTAATTGCGATGCAAATTAGACCTTGTTACCAGTATGCCGTATGACAAGCCCCATAACAAAAGTAATAATTTGGGCAATAGGCACCGTGCTTCTGGTTGGGTACGGGCCATGCCACGGCACGAAATGAATATCGACCTAAGACATGAGCAGGCGCGGGCCCGCACGCGTTGAGGGGCAAGAACGACGGATCACTGCGCTGTGTGTTGCGCCAATACACGCTTCGTGCGAGGCCATCCCAAAAGCGCACCTTGGCAACAGCCCCGCAATGGCTGATGCATGGGGTCGTGATGGGGCATGGCTTTCCAGGGAAAGGCATGTTCAGGCCGAAGCATAGTGGTTTAACAGATTTGCCGGCAGGCGATTGACCAGGGCTTATTGTGCAAGCCGCTGCAGCAGGGAACCTGCATAGCATGCGATTCTGGGTCCGCAAATGTGTCCTGAGTATAAACATACCATGAGGCCGCAACAGGAATTTCGCACGCTCCAGAATGGGCCTTTATTAGCAGCGATTCATCAGTGTCGCACTCGAACGCATGGCACAGGTGCTTCCGCCGCCGATGAGCGAGTTGGGGGGCGCCAAGGCAGGAGCTGCGCTGACCTCACCTGAGGATTCGCCCAAAGGTCGTGCATAGCGCGCACGCGCAGAGCAAGGAGAAGATGATGCACGCCGGCTGGGTTCCGGAGATCATCGCTGGGTATCGCAGCCTCCCTTTTCGGCGATCGTGCTCGCGATTTCGGAGCTCGTTGGCAAACAGCCGCCTTGGAAGGTGCGGACCGGTGTGGCGGCATCAGCGGCCCGGGTTCGTGAAAACGCGGTGCTGCGGCTGTGAAAACATTGATCGGGTGCGCACACAGCTACGCGCGGCCTGGGGTGGCCGCTTCCGAACCCATGTACAATTTCGAAACCGACATTGAGATGCTTCAGAGCTCCTGCTCGCGCGCGGTTGATGCCGGCTGACGACCTTTCTTTCATCCCCGGCTCGCCCTGCCGCGCACAAGGCAGCCCCTGGCCTAGCCTGCAGGCAGCGACGTGCTGCTCCGCATGATGCCGCTGCTGCGCGCAGGCCGGCGCCGACACGCCGCCGGCACCGACTGCTGCTGCTCTTGCCCGCGCAGCCGCGGCGGCGGCGGGGCCGGCACCCGCAACGGCGCCGCGGGCAGCGGGGGCGGCGGGGGCGCGAAAAGCGGCGGCGCCGCGGCCCCCAGCGCGTCCTCGCGCGGTGGCGCGGGCGCGTCGCACTCGCTTGTGACGCGCCGCAGCACCTGCCCCAGCTCATAAGACGTGAAGCGCAAGGACCGCGCCAGCGGCCGTGCTGCTGCGGCGGCGAGGCCGCTCAAGTCGCCGCGCAGCGAGTTGGGCGCGTGGACCGGCCGCTTGCGGCGCGGCGGCAGGTCCGACAAGCCGAGCGCCGCGTGCGCGGGCACTAGCGCGCGCGCCGCGTCTGGCGGCGCGGCGATCCAGGCGATCGGTCAACGCCTCTAGGCTCAGCCCACGGGCGTGTCGGTGCTGCCGCGCACGCAGCGGCGGGCACGCGCCCGGGCCGCCCTCGCCGGCCGCCGAACACGCAGTCGCCGCCGGCGCGTCCCGCACCGAATTCG
>NNCB01000837.1:0-13753 GCA_002317545.1 Scenedesmus quadricauda | reverse complement strand
CCAGCGCACAATCCGCCCGCACGCATGCGCACGCACGCGTGCACAGAAACGTACGCGGGCGTGCGCATGTATTCACTTGCATGTCGTCTTGCCAGATCTCTGTAACCACGCACAGCCTTGAGCTCGGCCATGAAAAGGCGGCTCGACTACGATCAACCAGCACGGCTGTGCATCGATTTCTGGAGGGACCTGCATGATGTGCTGCAGCCGGCAGTTGAAAAAGGCGACTTCCGAGCTCTCAAACACGTTCACCGATTGATCCTTGTTGACAAACGAGACGCGCCGCAGCTGCATGGCATGTACTGTGATCTTGTACAATACGGGCAACCTGGATAGCAACTTCATATTCGTGTGCCATCAAGATCCTGAGAAAGTGATATCTTGAATGACAACGCCCGGCGCATTTCCTTACGCGCCAACATCGAGACCAAGGTAGCGGATTGGTTCCGTGGTGATGAACGCCCATTTTGCGGATGCGGACATGGGAAGGTACCGCAATGTACCTTTGGGGATAGCCCGTCAGGTACGCCCCGGGCCAGACGGTGTACGCGCCGCACTGGCGCTTTCGCCTCGACCATGACGCGCCGATCGAGTGTGACGAATATGGTTCCGTTGCCCGCGATCGTGCTGATGATGCCCAGATTCGCCTGGTATCCGGTCGAGAACACCATGGCATGGTCCATGGCGTAAAATTCCTTGAGCGCGTCCTCGCACTCCTTGTGGCCCTGGTAGGTGCCGTTGAGCACGCGGCTGCCGGTGGTGCCGCTGCCGAATTTGGCGAGCGCGTCCTTGCCCGCGGCGATGACGTCCTCGTCGAACGTCATGCCCATATAATTATAGGTGCCGAGCAGGATTGTCTCGCGCCCGTTGGGTTGTGTGCGAGAGTTGCACGGCAACTACGCGGTTGCGCTGGTGATGAGCCCGGACTGTGCAGTCCACTTTGCGCGTATTTCGACACACCATACTGCAGCTCCCCCGCAGCCCTCGTCGGTGCCTTGCAGTTGATCTATCTTGCATGCGACCCTAGGCGTTGGGGCTACAAGGCCCTGCCTGCGAGGGCGCCAAGCAGGCCAAAAACCGCGCTGGACGACCAGATTTGCGCGACGCCGCGGAAGGGCGAGCTCAAGATCAGGGAGCCTGCCGGTCAAACATGACAAAACCACGCTCGGCGCTGCGGCCTCGCATGGCCCGAGGGTGCGCATTGCGCCGCGCAGTCGCCTGCCCTTGTCGCTTCGGAGGGCTGCCATGGGGATGGTGGAGTTTGGCGTGAACGGGTCGACCTGAAGCTGTCGACCTCCTTTTCCATCGCCCGTGCGGCCTCGCTTGACCCGAGGGTGCTCATTGCATCGCGCAGTCGCCTGCCCTGGTCGCTTCGGAAGGCCGCCATGGCGGATGGTGGAGTGTGGCGGAACTGCGTCGCCTAGCGGTAGTCCCCTCTTCAGTGCATATGTCACTGCGCGATAGCCAGCCGTTTGTGCACCAACACCGGAAGGGAGAAGGGAAAATCGGTGCCCTATTCGACGAACCGCACCTTGCCGATATGCACAGCGTGCGAGTTGATCAACTAGGGTCTGTGTCTTGCTCCGGTCTTCTCCAAGCAAGGCGAACGCAAAGGCAGAAGCAAGTGCAGGTACAAGGCATCCGGAGCCACGGACGCACCATGATCACCTGCGACCAGAGCTGGCAGCCTTCCTAGGATCACTGATGAGAGCGGCCCATTCCTAGGCCTTGGGCTGCGGTCAGAACTTCCCGCAGACGTCGGGAGCACCGATCGCGTCCGCGATCCATGAGGCCGCGTTTTCCTCATGCTTGATTCGCTTGTCGGGTCCGATCCTGGCATGTAGCTGTTTTGGATGAATTGCTGGACAGGGCCTGAGCGCCACTCGAAATCTAAGCACAGCCCTTGCCCCAATTGCATGTGCAGTGGGCGTCAGGGTATTGCGGAGGTTTGCTGCGGTGCATGGTGCTCCAGTGCGCCAACAAGGTGCTGGCCGCGCGGCATGGCATGAGAGCAGAAGCTGAAGTGGCATATCAGCGCACCCGAATCACGCCTGTGAAGAGAATGTCGAGGTCGAGTTCCACTCCTCCTCTTGCCACTTGTACTGCCATGACCAGGCGAATCTGCCGTGTAGGGGTCGCCCACGCAGTCGAGGCAGAGGCGAGTGTGGCGCAAATGGAGCGACGGACAGCGCAGACGCCTCTACTCCTGCTGCTGCTGCCTTCATCCCACTGGCAACTCCAGCCTAGGTCGATTGATCCTTGATGCCAAGCTCCTGCTGGCGTCCGCGCTCGCACTGGCTGCCACTGCTGGCCCACCCAGGACGTGACGCCGCCCGGAGTGCGCCCACCCCAAATGGCGCATCCGCACGAGTCCGCGAGACGCTCCCAGCTAGCATGAGCGTCATCAGCAACTGGCCCAAGAACAACGCGTTGCGCCTCATGGCTAGAGCGGGGGTTGCGCTCCCTCCACAGCTTTGGGGCGGCACGCGTCAAAGGGTGGGTGAGTCGGGTCGGGCCACAGGATCGGGTCGGGGTGCGCCCCGTTTGCGGTGCAATGCCGAGCAAGTGCGCTGGGTTGTTGTGTGCATGAAGCGGCTCTCGGCAACACGGCGCGTGTAGATGGCAGCATGCTCCGCATGCAGCAGCGCAGTGCAGCAACAGCAGGATGCATGGCTCCGGCTGACGCACGTAGTGCGGATGGGTGCATGGCAAGGCCGTGCACCCCGCGTAACGTGGATTTAGTCAAGGTGTTGGCAACGGTTTTTCGGATTACACTCCATTTTTTAAAGACTCACCCAGAAGCGAAAATCTACTTCACAGGCAACACGCCTGCGCGCACCCGATTGTACCGAATTGCCATCGCCAGGGAGCTAAACCGGTTGGACGAATTTATTCGGGTGTACGAATCCGGAGGGTCCAGTGGATTTGCTTGGATACGCCCCCTCGCACCATGATCGCGCTACCTTAATAATTAGCTACATAGGTTAAATGATCCCCATTCCACGACTAGAAGTCCAGGAGGTTTGTAATGCCCGTATAAGATGAAATCTTTTTGTCCGGTCCAGGTAAAAGTTTATGAAACCATACCCGATGATAGTGCGACGCCATGTGCGGCCGTCACACTCGTCCCTTTACGCCAGTACAAACATTGTCAGGCCATTTTCTAAACCACCCGCTAGTGCAATCTGAGCAGGGACACCTCCCAGGCATCAGGTGTCGATTGGACAGTGTGGGTGCAGTGCGGGGCGCTGAAGACGGGGTGCAGCATAACAGCTTCCTCTGACGAGGTGCTGGTTCGAGCGCCTGACCAAGGCGTTGCAAGTGCCCGATGCTCTGAGTCGCAGTCACCTGAGACCACATGACGGCCATGGAATGAATTTATGGCCCATGATGCAATTGGCAAGTATTGGCAAAAGGCTATCGCAAAATGTCCCAACACCCGCTAAAACCCTTATTAAACAAGGGTTTTTCTCATTGTAAAAAATTTGAAAAAAGTGCCAAACCAATGGGTACGCATTGGCAGACAAACACTGCCACACTTCTGAATTTTGTCCTGTGAATATTAAACAACAGTTTGGCTCAGGATTTATGAAACGTGCTGAAAGGCAAGATATGGTACAGAGCGTTGCCTAAACTACTGATCGGCCGTTTGTACCAACGCCGGTGAGTGGCAATGCACCACTTTGGAAGCGCAGTCATAATATTTTGCTCAACGTGAGAGAGTACCGGAATTCTGGTAGGCTGCCATACTGCGCACACGAATACCGACGGTGTGCGACTGCTGCCCAATGGCAATTTCCTGGTCTTTAGACATAAAGATAAGCTCCCGCTTGCCCGAAACGGGGTGAGCACCTGGCACCCACAAACGTAGCAGGACCAGCAGCAGAACAGCAATCATTGGCGTAATCATACCGATTGATGTAGGTTAAGTAGTGTGTTGGGAAGACAATGATCCTTGTTTCTCCGTTGCCGCATATGATTTTACTTGGTGTACCGGACCCGCGCCCTGGACTTTCTGTTTCAGCACCGCGCGGCGGAAGGTACTTTGGCGTACGCGTTAGGTCAGGAAAATACCCGAGATTGATCGAAACGGTTTGGAAAAAGCGCATGGCAGCGCCGTCCGCTCTGAGATAGTGCTGCTGTACCTCAAGGAGGTCCAGCAGCGCCATCTGAGAGCGCCTCCTGCTGACAGCACCAAGCATGCACACTTGTGTCAGGTGTGCACGCTTTGATCTTGTTGATAAAGATCCTTAAATAGGAGTTTTCTTCAACTTCCTCTGTAGTCGCAATCGGCCGCCCGTTTCGCTGGGATAAGGGAACAGCCTGTCGGAAGCAGCGGAGTGCGCTAACGAGTGGGGATACCAAGATACGATCGCAACAGTGATTGGCATCACATTTCGTTCTCGCCGCGTTAGTTTCGTAGCTCACGCGCCGCACGCCGTGGCTAGTACGAAATTGCCACGCGATCACCCAACCGCCCATTGCGATTGCGCGAACAATGACGTTCTGAGACCCGCTCATCGTAGAGAAATGGACCTAGCGCTGCGAAAGACTGGCCCCTCGTGTGCTGATCGTTGATGTTGTCATTGAGGCTGCCTTAGGTGCAGCCACTGACTCACGCGCAACTCAGGTGTGAGGGCTCGTCACAGGCGCGGCGAGTACCGATCAGCAGACGAGCATGCGATCATCTTGAGTCGTCCTGGAAATAGCCCATCGACTCCGGCAGCAGGGTAGCGTGCACATTCCGCTGCCATTGCAGCAGCAGCAGCAGCCGCAGCAGCAGCTGCAGCAGCAGCAGCAGCAGCAGCAGCAGCAGCAGCAGCAGCAGCAGCAGCAGCAGGCGGCAGCCATGTTGATGATGCACAGCCTTGGTGGGGCGATAGGGCTTATGCTGGCCGGCGTGGTGCTGCTCGGCACGTAAGCAGGAGGACACTGATGCCTTGGGATGATCGGAGCACTGGTGCTGTGGGTGCAACATCCAGAAGTATGGGAGGCTACAAGCCTAGGGTGTTGCGCTGCTCCTGCAACAGCGGTGCTCGCAACAGCTGCCCCACCATCACCATTTGGGCAACTGCACACATCCTGTCATGCAACTGCACACATCCTGCATGTCGGCACTCGTCCGCTGAACAATCCCCATCTCACAGCGGGATCTCCTGCTACCATGATCAGCAACTCCATCAGATTGTCGTTCGCCGGGAAATTGGTCGGCTGGACGATGAAGACGTCCTGCCCGCGAACATTTTCATGGATTTCGACGAACACTTCCTCGTCGGCAAAGCGGCGCCCTCACGCTGGGCCGTCGGGCCCGACGGCATCCCCGACCTAACATCCGCGACGAAGCTGTCGAGCGTCAAAATAGGGTCAATCTTTGCCGTTGCGGGGCGCGAAGTGCATGGCTATAGCGACCCGCCTAGGCCAAACTGCCGTTAGCGCGGCAGACCATGCGGAGACGTGGGTGAGTGGCTGAAACCAACGGTTTGCTAAACCGTCGTACTGGTAAATCCGGTACCGAGGTCGCAATGCGTCCACATCCGCAATAGAGCATCACAACCAGGTCGCCTTGCGTGCGCGCTCGTCGGCGCGGCGGTGATCGGCATGTCGATTTGGGTGTACCAGTTGTCACCAGTTCCACCTGTTCGACATCGGTAATCGAGTTCAGCCGCTGGTGGTGGGCGTGGATCCTCTGCTTCTTTCTCGACGATCTGGCTTATTACGCTTTCCACAGGAGCGCGCACCGTGTGCGCTGGTTCTGGGCGAGCCATGTCATCCACCACAGCAGCAGCATTATCCTCTCGACTGCGCTGCGGCAGACATGGACGGGCGAAGAGGATGGCGTGGAGGCGCAGGAGTCAGCCCGGCCGCTGAGGCCTGGTGACCTGTTGCAGAAGGGGATAACTCAGTGAGGCTGCCCCAGGCGGTAGCTTGGGCACCGAGGACGCGACCGTGGTCTGCAGCAGCGGTGAGACGTTGAGCTGGCGGCGCCGGCGCCGACGGGCGGCGCGCAGCGCAGCCTGAAGCGCGAGCGGTCGATCCGCTCGCAGGCGGCGGCAAGTGGCACCAGGGCGTTGCGGTTGCGCTGCTGGGTGAGCGCCCAAGAGCCTGCTGCCAGCGTCAGCTTGCATCTTGTGCCTGCATAGTGAAGGAGCCTGAGCAGCATGCTTCACCCCAGCAAACCAAGGGAGGGCCAGCAGCCCCCCCCCCTGTACATTGCACATGCTGTCGAACTTTGTCCACCATCCAATATCTCGCGATATTGTAAGTCACTGTCTGCACATCCTTTTTTCGCGAGGTCCGCGAGGTATGCCATGGCGGCGCGTCGAAAGCCTGTTTCTCCCCGCCTTCCAGACCGTACCGCGCTTCCGGCTCGAGGTCAGCGACAAGCCGTCGGCGAGGGTCGGGACAGCCACGACAACGCGCTGCCGAGCCGTCAACGGCCTGCCGAACCGACATCATCGGCTTCTTCGACCGGCCCCCGCTGGGCGGCCGCAAGTCCAGCTTGGCGGGCTGGCTGCGAGACCACGACGTGCGCTTGCTGAGCGTGCTGGCCGGCTTGATGGCGGCCGCCGGCGACCTGACCCAGTTCCTGGGCGGCCAGCGTCGGCTACGCGGCGGCGCAGCTGGTGATGGCCTATCCCGAGGTGGGCGGCTCTGGGGTCAGCTGGATTTCAGGGAGCACCGCGGGCGCGGCGGCGAGGCGGCGGCGGCACGCGCGCTGGTGGCCGGGCAGGTGGCGCTGTACTGCGCCGCCGGTGTGGCTGCTGGCAGGCAGCGCCAAGCTCAGAGACACCTCAGGCGCCGGCGGCGCGCATGCGCATGGCTGCGATGACCTGCAGCTTGTCGATGACTGCGTCTTGCTGGTTGACCCTGTACTTCTTTGTGTAGCAGGGACTTCATTGCGCGCACATTGGTACGCTGCCGTTGCACCAGGCCATGGTACTGAGTGTTTGACAAGTTGGTGTGTTCAAGCAGCACAATTATGACACGGCACCACCTGCGATGGAGAAACGAGACCGGGATACTACGCCCACCATCATATTGCATAGTTTAGGTTTTAGTCCATGGGCCGCCGTCCAGGCAGGACCATAGAGCTGTCATAGGGGTACCGTAGTTGGCACCGCTTCTATTACACATTGCCGGGAATTTCGCGTTTTGATAAACACCTGTAGGAAAAACGGGGAAATTGCCTTGTGTTTGTCCCATCACATAAACCGCGTTCTTATTATCGATCTGTACCCCGTATATCTGGTCATAAGCAGTAGTGCCTATATAGGTACTTCTGATCAATGTATTGTTGGTATTGTCGAAACGCATAATAAACCCGTCAATCGCACCGGGCTTTGTTGCCTGATAGGCTCCTGTCAGCGAAGCAGTATGAAAATCATTACTTTCTGAAGCTGTAGCGGTGGGTTACCTGGTCGTCGGTCCAGAGTAAAGCCGTTTCATTAGGATGGTCTTTCACATTGATGCCTTCAAAGACTTCCTTTACCCAGTTAAATGGATTGCTCTGCTATCCATGCCGTGATGCTGATTTCTGTTTGCTGGGGTGGAAACCGTAGTTGCTTCGCCTGTACATTCTTGTGGTGGGGGTCCGTCACCGGGTATCGAGATTCGTTCATCCGTGATGCCAAGTACTTACTATGGCGCAGTTCAGGTATTCTCTAAAACTGGAGGGTAAAGATCAAGGGTATAACGACCAGGCTTTTAACCGCGCTATTGTTATACATGCTGCCGATTATGTAAGCTATGATTTTATCGCTGCCAATAACCGTCTGGGGAGGAGTTGGGGATGTCCTTCTCTACCTACAGAATTAATCGGCCGATCATTGAGAAAAGTGAGTAGGCTTATTTACTACTCAAAGATATGCAAAAATACCTCGCTGCACGAAGCCAACGCCGATCATTTCCAGCCAGTAAAACTTTTGTGCACGACATCAAAGTACGGCCATCGGCCAGCAACGTATGAATAAAGCGGGATTGAACAACTTGTCAGACTTATCGCCGATGTGCTAGCAGCGCAGCAGTCGGCTATTGATTGCTCGCCAAGCACTTGGAGATAGCATATAACTTGATGCCCTCTTAAACCTGGGTGACTCTATTTCACGATGCCGAGAGTGAAGCAGGGCTTTTTTCCAACTTGCTGCTCCCTGGCACGGAGCCAACCCCAGCGTCCTCTGGAGCAGACACTTTGGATCTAGACTGTGAATCCATACATTGATACATCCTTAGAAACTCGCAGCAGCCATGAGGCGCGCCAAGGCCCTGCAGAGCCTTGGTGCAGGTGCAGCACTGGGGTCTCTCTGCTGTTGGGTGTTCTCGTCTACTCTGGCGCCCGCGTCCGAATGAGTAATGCCTGCTCACCGATTCTGCATGCGTATCTGCGCCAACGTCTGGCTCGCGCTTGGTGCGAAGGGGACCGGAAAGAGTGCTCTCTTTGAGCTCTTTACCAAGTTCGAGCCGGCCGCGCGCATCCTTGCTGGCGAGGCGTTGGACAACGTGCTCATAGCTGCAGGTACCGGCTTCGGTGACCTGACCGAGATCGCCACCGGTGATCTGCAGTTGCTCAAGCGGGCAGCGAAGGATTCGCCCAGGCCAGGACAGCTGTGTTGCGCGCGACCTCTTAATAATTCACCACATACTCCATACGAACGCGCAGATTGTCCGCAAGCGCCTCAACAAGCCGCTGACCCTTGCAGAGAAGGTGGGCGACTGACTGCTTGATGCGGTTGCCCCGGCGCCTGGCATGTGGCGCTTGGGGATGCGCAGCGACGGCTGACCCTTGACAGTGGCCACCAACATGCCGGTTGTCGTTGACCCACCGTGAGCTGCATCCAGAACGATATCTCTGCCAGGAGCTAGTACGGGAGCCGACACGCTTCCGCTATTGCTACTCATCCATGGAGGCACCGGGAGCCCGGTCGGCGGTCATGAATCCACCTGGACGACCCTGATCGCAGGACAAGAGCGCGGCGTCAGCTACGTCAAGATCGGCCTGGTGAGGAGCTCACCCTTGGCTGCCTGCGTTGCGACGCAATGATTGCCTGCAGCTTGGCCGGCTGCGGAGTGCCCCCGGCTGCAAAGTTCAAGGTATACCCCAGCCGCCGGTGCCAGCCTCCGTCAGCGGCCCCCCTGATTTCCCCGCCATCCCGCAGACCGCGTGGCTATGCAGGACGCCACCGCCCAGATGGCGATGCTTCAATTCATCAGCTCAGGGCTGCCCAAGACCATGGTGCCCTCCACCATTCACTGCGACCACCTCATTGAGGGCACCACGTCGGCAGGCCAGACGGAGACGGTGCTGCTCTGCTGCAAGTGCGGGCGCGGCGCGGCAGGGCGCGAGGGGCGCCGGCGCCGGCAGCGGAAACCTCGCGCGTTATCGACCATGATGGCAGGGTCGGCTGCCGCCGGACTGGAATGGCGCAGCTGCCTCAGCGACGGCAGCCAGGTTCCCAGAGTGCGACGCTTCTGCCGCAGCCGACAGCTCGGTCAGCCCCACTTGACACGCTGTGCGCCAGCCCACCCCTTCGCCCGCGCCCGTCACCGCCCCGTCTCCCCAGGGAGAACAGCTTTGGTGCCGACGCGGATCTGAAGCTGGCGCGCAGCGCCAACAAGGAGGTATACGACTTCCTCGCGTCTCGGCGCCAAGTACGGCATTGGTTTCTGGAGCCCCGGCGCGGGTATTATCCACCAAGTAGTGCTAGAAAACTACGCTTTCCCCGGCGGCATGATGATCGGTACCGACTCCCACACACCCAACGCCGGTGGTCTGGAGATGATTGGCGTAGGGGGCGCTGCGGCAGCGCGTGCATGTCGGGCCTGGGTGATGGTGCGGTCCTGGGGTGGCGAGCTCAAATGCAGTCATGTGGGGTCGCAACTGACCGGAAAACTCAGTGGTTGGGCGGCGGCCAAAGACGTGACCTGCGGCGCTAGTGGCGGGGGCCAGGCATTTTGGGCACGCGCAGGGACCAATGAGTTTGTCGGAAGACCAGGGCATGGGTGAGGACTTGCTTCTGGTTTCTCGCGATAGCTGGTGTCAGAGTGCTGGCCAAGCGCTTTTGGGCTGGTTGTGGAGCATACATAATTGGCGGCGATCGCCTGGGGCGTTCAGGCATCAGGCGGAGGCGCGTCGAGCTGTCGGCACCGATGGAGAGTGTCGCGCCTCCAGATGCGCTCGAGCCTGCTCAGTCCCTCGCTCGCGATGGGGCTGAGGTCACGCCCGACACTATGTCGACGCTTTCTGCCCGCGATGCGATCCGCGAACACGTGACCTCGTGACGCAGTCACACGCCACCCGCATGGCGGCAATGCGATGTGCGCTGTGGGTGTGGGCGGTGCTGACGCGGTGGACGTCATGGCGGGGCTGCCCTGGGAGCTCAAGGCACCCAAGGTGGGTGGTTGGGCTGATGGGGGTGCATGTATGTGGGTGTGGGTGTGTGCGCGGGTGTGTGATAGTGCATTGTGTTGCGTGCAGGTAAAGGGGAGGGGCAGGTGCAGCAGGGGCGGCGGAGGCGGTTGCCTGAGGCGGTGGTGAGTGGACGGCTTTGGGGTGTCGTGGGCGGCCGGATCCGCCCCGACGCGGCGGCACATGTGGCCGGCGGCTGGCCGGAGCGGTTGGGGCCAGGGGCGTGTTGTAGGCACTGGTGAAAGGCCATGTCGTGGTCGCGATCGTGGTGCGGTCAGCAGGGGCGGCGCGCGATGGACAGCGGGACCCAGCCTCATGCTCCTGACGCACCTGCACCAGCAGGCTGGCCGAACACTGGCATGCAGCGACCAGCCTCGCTGCAAGCGGCGCGCCTGCACCCCCTTGCACGCGCCCGTCCCCGCGCACCCCTGTCGCGCGCTTCGCCGCATGCGGTCGGCATGGCGACGCCCGGTCCAGCGCGCCACCTCCCCTCTCCTCCACCGCCAGGTCATCGGTGTGAAGTTGACCGGGAAGCTGTCCAAGTGGACGTCCCCCAAGGACGTCATCCTCAAGGTGGCAGGCATACTGACGGTCAAGTGAGGGGCCACGCGATTTGCTGTGAGGAAGAGCCTCGCGGACGACGCAAACAGGACGCCCCGGTCAATTTGACCGGGGCGTTTTTCGTTAATGGAGTCTATTTCTTGGGGATTCCTCGACCAAGGGCTTTCGGGGGCTGGCGTCCATCGTCCCCGCCAGACGCTGGGAAGCCGCTCTCGTCCAGCAAGACGAGCCGTCCGGCCCATTGCGGCTGGTCACCACGGGCGGTCGCCGGGTTTGCTCACTTCCGTCCTGCCGGCGACTTCGCTTGTCGCAGGAGGTGAGCGAGCGATCCATCACGCGATCTGCCAGGGCGGCACCGGTGCGAGGGAGTACTTTCGTGACGGCGTCGACAACCTGTCCTGCACCGGCATGGCCACCATCTGCAACATGGGGGCCGAGATCGGCGCCACCACCTCCATGTTCCCCTACAACAAGCGCATGGGGACTACCTCACGGCCAGGGGCGCGAGGGATCGCCGCACCTTGCCGACGGCTTTCGTGACCTCCAAGTCAGTACCTCGCTCGGCCTCGTTCGAACGCGCCTTGCCTCGCTTCGCGCCTCCCAGCCGTCCAAGCTGTGTTGGTTTCCGGATCGGCAAATACCCCCGCAAAAATGCCACGCCATCATTGGCATGTGTTTTCACGGTGTTGTATCAAACAGTAACACATGCCCTGACGTTCTACAAAATGAGCATCCGCTCGAGCACCCTTCAGTATAATATCTACCAGCGCGAGGTGGACACGAACCGCCAGCTCTATGATTCGCTGCTCCAGCGTTACAAGGAAATCGGCGTTGCCGGCGTCGGGACCAACAATATTTCGGTGGTCGATGCGGCGCCGGCCCGAAAAGCCGTCCTCGCCAAAGCTTCTGGTCAATCTGGTGCTCGCGCTCCTGGCTGGCCTCGTGCTTGCTGCGATCGCCGTCATCGTTCTCGAAAATCTGGATGAGAGCCTTCGGGAGCCAATCAGCTCAACGACCCGATCAGTCGCTTGGTGACACTCCATGCTGTCGTATGCCCAGGCCCCGGAACTATGCACGGTGACCAGCGCGGTCGATCCTTTCCGCAACGGGCTCAATCATGCCGAGCGTTCCTCATTTAGCCGCACCAGCCCACCGAGCTCGGCGGCCTCATCGGCCAGCTGCACCAGCAGCTCCTACGAGGACGCAGCGCGCAGCCAGCGTGGCGCGCCAGGCCCTCGCAGCAGGCATCAAGTCCAAGGTGGGACGCCCTGCTGCGCCGCGCCGACCGCCTCGATTGCAGTACATTGCCACGGGTCACTACGCCAACTATGCATTGCCACGTGCATAAGTGGGATCAATTCCTGGCCGCCCCTCCTGCCGCCACCGCAGTGCCGTCGACCCGATGGCCCGCCACGCCCTCCGTGATAATAGACGCGGTTGCCGTTCTCCATCAGCCTCGCGGCGAATTTGCGCGCATGGCCGGGGTGGACGCGGTCATCCTCGTCGAAAGATAGAGGAAGATCGGCGGATATTTCACGCCTGCGGACGTTGCATCGGCCGAATACATGCGCAGGACGTGCCCAACGTGCGGCCGAGATCCGGCGACAGCGGCCCGATATTCGGTCGCCGGATGTCTCTGTCGATTACGATCCCTGGCCGGTCGATGTCATGCGGACGGTGCGCGAGACGCGCCGCTTCAGTTTGCCCGCGGGGACGAATTTCACCCGCATGACCTCGCCCCCAGCATCGCCTAATATCTGCATACTCGCCCCTCCGCCGCCGTCTCCCCCCATGCAGGGCGACCCAACTGCATCATCGCGTCGTTCAACCGCAACTTTGCGGCGCGCAACGACGGCAACCCCGATCACCACGCCTTCGTGGCCTCGCCAGAGATCGCACGGCCTTCGCCATCGCGGCGTGGATCCGGTGAGTGCCGGGCTCGACGTCGGCCATCAGCATCTGGCCCGACTTGATCTGGCCCCGGGCGGTGTCGTCGAGCGTGACGTTCATGCCTTGCAGCGCGGCGACGAACCCGCGGCGCGTGCCCCCACAGGTGCCGACGTCAGCCGTATCCTCTTGTGCCTGTGCACCTCTAAACGTCACTCTCAACCTACTCTTCCTTCGCCATGAAAAAATGGGGCCTGCTTCATATCCCGAGACCGACTCCCTGTTGGGGGCTGCGGCAAGGAGGTCAAGCTGGACAGCCCCTACGGCGACGAGCTGCCCCAGAAGGGCTTTGACGCCGGGGCCGACACCTACCAGGCGCCCCCCGAGCCCTCCACACGCTCCTCCGTCAAGGTGAGAGTGAGAGAGAGGGGTGAGGCAGCCCTGGGGCGCAGCAGCAGGGCCTGGGCTGGGTGCTGAAAAGCGCCAGAGCAGCGCAGTACCTGAGGCAGGCGTGGCTACCAGCACGAGCTGGCCCAGGCGAACGGGCGCGCAGCCATTGCATACACAAGGACACGCACGGATGCCCATGCCCATGCTAAACCGCCGAACTGCTTGACACAAACGCTCGGACGTACAGGCTCTCCACCAGCCGAACCTTATACACACATATGGACTGTTACTGACGAATGAAGCCGAAGAAATCATCGAACTTGACTCCCCCTTGCCCCCCTGAACAGGTTGCGTGGACCCGGCCAGCAGCCGGCTGCAGCTGCTGGAGCCCTTCAAGCCCTGGGACGGCAAGGACATCGAGGGTCGCGGCGGTGCTCATCAAGGTCAAGGGCAAGTGCACCACAGACCACATCTCTATGGCTGGACCCTGGCTCAAGTACCGCGGACACCTGG
>NNCB01000836.1:0-13778 GCA_002317545.1 Scenedesmus quadricauda | reverse complement strand
GACGGCGTGGCGCGGCTCACGGCGGCCTTTCCAGTGGCGGCAAGCGCGTTTGCTGTTGGAGGTTCGAATCAATGCAACTCGTGGGCTGCTCGTCGATCAAAGACTGCTTGGAGGCTGGCTCGCAGCTGCGGCGCCTGCAGCGCTTGCAGCGCTTGGAGCGCTTGTGGTGCGCGTGGGCGAAGGGCCTAGCAATCTCGAGCCATGACGGTTCACTGTGATTTGGACACGTTTTTCGTGTCGGTGGAAAGGTTGATTAATTCAGACCTAATGGGTAAGCGTCTTGATGTGAGTCACGGGTGGACAGTGGGAGTGCGTGCAAACGCGGCGCGGCGAGGTGATCCGCTATGTGCAGGAGAAATACGGCCGCGACACCGTCGCGCAGATCATCACCTTCGGTAAGCTGAAGGCGCGTGCCGTGCTCAAGGACACGGGGCGCGTGCTCCAGATGAGTTATGGCCAGGTCGACCGGCTTGCGAAGCTGGTGCCGAACCATCCGACCGACCCGTGGACGCTCGACCGCGCCACGCCGCCGCCTCTGCAGCGTCATGCGCGTCATTGCCGATGAACAGCGTCCCATCGGTGTGCAGATCCTGAGGTTGCGATGGTTGCAGGATGGGACGTTACCACAGGCGACGAGCGGCTGCGTGAGGGCCGCACCCGTCGGCTTCTTGGGGCGCCCGTTCCGCCCGCCGAGCCGTCAGCCAGGCCAAGGCCAGGGCGCGGGCTCAGCCCGCCTCATGCCACCGAACACACCGCGTGGACCTGCGCAGCCCCGGGCCTGCTGCACACGTGGCGCTGGCCCGCGCCCTCCAAACACACAGGAGTGTCATCGAGCTTTCCCGACCGCTGCACTCCGCATGAGCCATCGCGATGCGCGCCTCGCCGCCCCTCCTCTCGGGAGGTAGCGACGCCGTTGATGGTGTGCGTCACCCACGCCGCCGTCTGCGCGAGGGCCGCCGCCGCGGCCGCGTTCGGCGCCAGGGAAGCCAAGCGCCGCCGTCCCTGCTCGCGCTCTGTGTCAACTCTGGCATCGACCCGGCGTTGTTCATTTCGGCGGCGGCGCCGATGCGGCGTGAACCCGGCGCTTCCCATCAGATCGGTGACAAAGGCCGCGCTGCGCCCTAGACGGTTTCCATGAGTGATTCCAGCCATCCGCCGCTCGCGCCGAAACATCTTTGGTCGAGCCGCCGTTGGCGGTGCAGGAGCGGCCGAAGCAGTCAGCCCACTGCCAGGCTTGGGCTCGAGTGGGGACTCGCCGGCTCACACGCCGAGTGCTGCCCCAGCACGCCGAATGTCCGATGCGCCGTCGCCGCCGGCCGCAGCGCTGCAGGCGCAGCCGTCCGCTGCACCAGCAACGCCGCGGGCGCTCAAGGGGGCCGCCACGGTTGCGGCCCGACACGCGGCGCCGCCGCTGGCCGCATGCGCCCCTGCCGCCGCCGCCCGCCCCATCCCGCTGGGGGCGCCCCTGGGCGCTCCCGCCCGCTCGGCCGCGGCGTCCGCCTCCGCCTCCCTCCACCCTTGAACAGCGCACGCCTGCTTCAAATCGTCCCACGCCGCCGCCGCTGCCCCTTGGCTACCATCTCCCTGCGGTGCGGAGGCCTCCCGCGAAGATGCACCGTGGTCGCAGCCGATGGCCAACGGAGTCCGGTCACTCGACGATCCGCTCGCCGCCGCCGCTGTCACCGCCAGCGAGGACGGGCACGCGGCGGCGCCGGGCTCGGCTCCGGGCGGCCAGTCGCGGAGGGACGCGTCGGCGCGAGAGGCCGAGAGGCGGGCGCGGGCCAGAAGTTGTGAACGATCTGGGCGTGGCGGCGGGCAAGGGGCGGGGGCGGGGCGACTTTCATCGGCTGATGGGTCGGGGTGTTGAGCTGTCGAGGCTGGCCGCAGCAGCAAACACCTACGAACCCAACGGCGGCAGCCCAGCTGATGCGCACAACTAGCAAAGGACATACCGGCAAAGCACAGCCGCTGCACGGTGCACCCCCGAGCGCCCGGCACTTGACAGCCCGCTGCTCCTCTTTGCCCCCACCTGCTCGACCGGGCCCCCACTCCTGGACAGCAGCGCAGCCAGTGCAGGCCCCGGCCCCAGCCCCGGGCCCGCGGCGCCCGCCGGCTGCAGCGCTGCTGCTCGCGCGCGCGCTCCGACTTCGGTGCCTGCGCCGACAGGATGAGCGTGCCGACGATCACGGTGACGGCATGGGCGACGGCGATCGATCCAAAGAGCCACAGCATCGGCAACACCTCGCGTCCGGCGGGGTGTCCCGACAGCAGGAGGCCGAAATAGAGGATGTAGGCCGCCGTCATCGCGATGACGTTCAGCCAGGCGGTCTGGAGGATGCATGTTTCACGCATAGCAGGGGCAGGTCTGCCGTGACTGCGCCACCGGCCAGTCTGGCGGCGAAGTTTTCGAGGCGCATCCGTCTTGGTTTGGACGACTGGCACGCGCGCTTTGCCTGCATCGGGCGCAGTTACGAGTATCGCATCGTCAACCGCCGCGCGCCGCTGACGTGGGACAAGGGGCTGGCGTGGCAGGTCGCCCGGCCGCTCGACGCCGGTGCGATGCACGCGGCGGCGCAGCAGCTCATTGGCCTGCACGATTTCACAACCTTTCGCTCGGCGCATTGCCAGTCGCAAAGCCCGGTGAAGACGCTCGATAAGCTGACGGTGAGCCGCCACGGCGAGGAGACTCAGTAGGCTGTCGAGGGTGCAGCGTAGAGCTCTGTCGTGAACACCGCCAGGTCAGACAGCGCCTCCAGCACGGCCAGTATGAAAATGTCGAATATGGCGAGCTTTCTCGCGTCTGAGTGCGGCAACATCGGTGCTGCCGACCCATCACGGCTTTCTCGTTCCGTTCGGGTCTGTCGACCAATTTCTTCGACGGAACGCAAATCGGACTGCTCGACCTTGGTTATGGCGCGGGGCCTGTGCAGTATCGACGGCGCAAACCACAAGTGGCTTATCTAGCCGTTGCCGCGAGCACAGCAACTTCTGCAGGCACCCTCTCACATACACACACACACTATTATATGCTCGCGTCCACTATGAAGAAATCAAACACCCGCCAGAAACCAACCAGCCCCACACCGACAAGATGAATGTGGCGGTCTGATGTCTCAGACACCCAACAGCGTGCCATACAAACCACAAGCCCCCACCACAACATCAGTTGCAGCACATGTCGACCTCATTACGCGTTCACGCGCACAAACCCACCTCTCCCACACGCATCCACTTTGCCGCGTCCCGCTCCAGCGCCTCTCGCAGCTCTGCGGCCGCGCAGCGCAGCGGCGCCTCCCAGTCTGCGCGCCGCCCCGTCGCGGTCGCCGCGAGCGCGCCTGCGCGGGCGCAGAAGTCTCCGCGCATGAGCTGCTGCGCCCGAGGCTGAGCGCCCACACGCCCTCCTTCCGCAGGTCCTACGGCGGAATGATTGACTGAATGTGAAGAAGAAAAAAGCATAATTGAATGAATAGGGGACAAGCCTGGTCGGACGATGGGCCTCGGCGTAAAGGGTGCAGTCCGGCAATACGCTTTCCGGTGGTGAGGCCAAAGGTGCCACGTGGTGCACAGGTGGCTTGAATTCGGAAAGAAAAGAGCCGGCGCTGCAGGCAATGGCTGTGAAAACCCGTCATCCCGGCGCACGCCGGGACCCAGCGACTTTGCTGGACAACAGTTGGTACACGCCTGCAGGCGTACGGCGGCAACGCCCCCTACCTGCAGGCACAGCAATGCTCTCATGGCGCGCCCGTGCGCTTCGCCCTCAAGCCCGCATTGCCGGACATCAGCCGAAGCGCGTCCACACGCGATGGAGCCGCCGCGGCCTCGCGCCGCGAGCAGTTGCGGCTCCCCCCGCTGCGCCGCGCCGCGCGAGGCTGCGCCCCTGACGCCACTGCCGCCGTGCGCCTGGCTCCCGCGGCCCTCGCCGGCGGCGTGCTGGGCGCTCAGCCACTGGTGACAGTCCTCGACAGGGCAGCATCCAGCCCCAGCGCCCGGGCGGCCGACGCCGCTCTCTCAGCTAAGCCGCGGCACCACTCCTCCGCCGCGCGCCTCGGGACGCTTCGCCGTCGTCCCGGTCAAGAAGCTGCTCGGCAACTTCCTCTGCTTGAAGAAATGCCAGGCTGCGCACGCTCCGGCTGACGAGGCCGCATCGCATGCGTACGGTGCGTGCCGCGGCGCTGATCTGCGGCGATTGAGTGAATTTGTGTGGTGTGTTGGTGGACACTAGCAGCGAGATGAAGAGGTGAGACCAGTGATGTGTTGCCAGCCACAGCACGCATGCGGTGCTGAATGGGCCGTCTCTGCAGCCGGTGGGCAGCCTGGTGGTCACAACCTGCACGCATAACCAAGGCCTGCAATAACCCAGGCACGCTGCCAGCACGTCCCATCTCCGTCACATGCTCGGCCTCCATGTAGGTCGCCAGCTCGCTGCAGCCACCGCCGCATCCGCGGCCACTGCATCTGCTTTCTCCGCCGCTGCGCCGGCCGCGCCGCCCATCAGTGGGGTGCCCCTGCATGGTGCTCGCTGACCCTGCGGCAGCTGGTGCTGGTGGTGACTGGACTGCTGCTGCTGCTGCTGCTGCTGCTGCTGCTGCTGCTGCTGCTGCTGCTGCTGCTGCTGCTGCTGCTGCTGCGGTGCAGTCGCCGCGGTCGGGCGGCCAGGGCGCGCGGTGAACAAGGAACAGGATTTCGGGCATCACCCGCGCCTTACCCAAGGCCGCGTGCAATCAGCGGCCCGATCCGGTTTGCTGCCCACAGCGGCAGCTTCTTCCACAAATCGACCTGCAACCGATATTTGGCGCTGTTCGGGTTGGTGTCGCGCGGCGTTTCGCCCGGCGCCAACCAACGCGCATAGACCAGCGGCTGTGGCTCAAACCCCCAGTTCTTCTTATAGCTATAGGGGCCGGTGCCGACCTTCGACCGCCCGAATCGGCGCCGTCGTTGGGCTCGCCAGATCGCCGGCGCCGTCGCCGGCGCGAGGAGCGCGCCGACGTCAGCGTCGGCCCCCAGCTCTGCATATCCACCTCTGGCACATCACCTTTGTCCTCCTCTTCATCCACCTCAAATTCCCCAGCATCTCCTTCAATCCATCCTTCTGCCGGTCCAACGCTTTGCGCAACCGGCCCGTTCCCGGCCGCGAATTGACCTCGTCCGGGCAACCGCCATGCTGGTCGTCCACACCATGTCCGATTGGCCGATCATTTGCCAGCCTTGCCGACGCACCCTCTCAATCGTCCGGCCCCTGCTCGCCGAGCTTCTGCCGCGGTCGCCCTCTGCCGCCGCTGGGCCAACGGTCGCCGCGGCGGCCGCCGTCCGAGCTGCCGGCACCGTTTCAGCCGCTGCAGCCTGGGCCGGCAGTCTTGAGAAATGACAGACATGTGGCCCCAACGCGCCCGCGGGCGCCGGACAGCCTCTGCAAGGGTGCAGCCGCTTCAGTTGGCGCCGAGACCGCCGCCTGATCGCGGCAGCGCGCGCCCTGGGCCGTCAGCCTCACCGCGGCCCTTGAAGCCGGAAGTGCGACTGTGCCCGTCGGTGGTGCCAAGATCGCAGCCCGGCCCCGCCTCAAGTCGGCGTCGCATTCATCGACGCACCGCCCCAGGCGTCACCGCTGCCGTCGTCGCTGGCGCCGCCGCCGCCGCCACCTTGCGCCAGCTGGGCCGGCCGGTCTGACGGCTACGCTGTGGCCGTTGCCCTGCTGCGCGTGCTGCGCGATAGCGGGGGTCCCCGGCCGAGGCGCACGGAGGGCCGCACACCCGGCCCGCCAGCTGGGCGCCGCCACGTCGCCCGCGCCTAGTGGGCGATCCATCGCAGCGCAGCAACGGCTGCCGCTGCCTGCGATGGCGCTTGCGACCCAGCGCCGGCCGGGAACGCACCGACGTCGCGGTCGGCCGCCGGTCGAGCTTCGGCGCTGCAGCGATCGCGCCTTGGTCCCGCCGCCGCGACATTGGCGGCGCCGTGGCGCCCTCGCCATCGGCAAGACGGGCGTCCTCGATGGCGAGCGCCCGCTGGTCGCGAGGTCAAGGACAGCTGCACTGCCGTTTCGTGCGTCCGGTGGCAGCTCCTCCGCCAACGCGCTGTCGCCGCCCAGCACCACCGCACAACCACCGCCAGCTGAACGCGGTCAGCCGGCGCGCCGAGCCCGCCCATTCGGGGATCGAGCGCCACGTCGACCTCGGCTTCGTCGGCGAACCCGTCGCGTCGACCCGACGATCCTTGTCAACCTGACGAACGACAATTCGGCATTCCCATACAGCGCCCGTCGCCTGCGGCCTCCGCCGCCCGGTCGCGCCTGCTACTGCTCGTCCCGCAGCCCTGACCTGGCAGCGGATCTCATTGAGCCCGCCCTCGTCAGCATGATCGTCATCACTGCCGTCCCCGTTCAGCTACGCTCCTTCTGTAAGCGCGGCGCCGGCACATCCCCGCCGGCTGCCGCAGGGAACGCCACGCGAGGGACCTCGCGGCCGCGAGCACCCATCACGGCTGCCCGCAGGTGCGTCGCTGCAGAGCGCTTCCCAGGCGCCGAGCTCGCGCGGGCGAGACGCCGCTGTCGGCCTTGCATCGCGCTCGTGCCGCCGTCGGACATCAGCCGCACAAACGGCTCGTCCTCGCCGAGCACGCCCAGATCGCGCCGCCGCGCCGGCCGCGCGTCCCGACGGCCGCGCTGCGTCACGCGCCGCCGCCCTGGCATCAGCCAGCGCGCCCTCAAGGGTGACGCTCGCCTTGCCCGCAGACCCAGGGATGTCGAGCACAGCGCTGCCGTCTCCGCCATTCAGCTCCAGCAGCTGCGCAGCCGCCGCCTCCGCACGCCGCAGGTCGGCGGCTGCGCTTGCGGGCAGGTCCGCTGGGAGCCGGCCGAGCGCGCGCCAGTGCAGCGCTCGGCGGCGCCGCGCTGTCCGGGCCGCGCGGCCGCCGCATGCTGCCCCACCTGCTGGGCGAGGCCGAGAGCCAGCAGGCGCGGCCTGCTGCCCAAGCGCCTGCAGCCGCCACCGATGGCGTCAGCCAGCGGCGTGCCGGGTGGGCACCGCACGCCCAGGCCGCCAGGCGGCTGTGGGGCGGCCAGCTCTGGCAGGCGGCGCAGCAGCGTTTTCTGCCGCCGCTGCAGCAGCGTCAGGGCAGGGCGCAGCGTTTGTAAAGGGATACGGGCAGCGAGGCAGTCGCGGTGCAGCTGCGCCATCAGGCCGCCAGTCAGCACCTCCAGTGTCACCCCCAGGCGGGCCAGGGACTCCTCTTGCCGCCGCCGCGGCTGCTGCTCGTCGCTGCTGCGGCCGAGCACGGTCAGGTCGAGCGCGTCGCCGCCGCCGGTTTCCTGATAGCCGTCTTCCTTCAGTTTGTAATAATCGACCGCGACCATCGGGCGAAGCGACAATCCGCTGTCGCTGACGACATCATAGGCAAGCGAGCCCGATGCCGACCACAATGTGCCGTCCCATTTGCCTTTCATCGTCTTTTCGATGGTTTCGGCGCCTCCTTGGCCTGGATGGCGCTGGCGGACTGCAGCAGTCGCCAGAGGGGCGCCGGAAGCGGCGGGCCAAAGGCGTCGGCGAGGCGGCCGACTGCGGGCGCCGCCAGCTGCACGTGGTGGTGCAGGCGCCTCAGGGCAGACAGGGCCTTGCTCTGCGGTCGGTTGGCGGCAAAGTATTCATTAGTGTGTAGTGGCGTGATTGTTGTGTGTGTATGTGTGTGTGTGTGTGTGTGTGTGCGCGCGGTTTGTGTGCACTGACGCTATTGAGTGGGCGTGCCCACACATTCATGCTTGCGCATGCGAGCATTCTATGCTTGCGAATGGGAGCATTCCATGCTTGCGCATGGGAGCACAGGGTGCGAAAAAGTCAGATTGCCGGTGGGTCGCATGACGGACAAGCGGTGGCCATGCAGGCGCCAGGTGTCCAAGTCGGCACCGAAAGACTGCGCATGCACGACAACGCCGCGCCCTCCGCCCAGGTGATCGTCTCGCGTTCACTCTAGCTCGCCGGCAACATCCATCATTCGGCCAGGCTGACCAAGTGCAGCTCGCCGGGTCCCATGCGTTGCGCCTTCTGTGCAAGGCATCACACCATTTTCGCCAGTATCTGGCGACGGCGAGCTCTGGGGCTCGCGCCATCACCCAGGCCGCTGAAAAATCTAGAGCTCCTCGCTCTCTGGCAGCCACTTGCATGAGTGTGCGATGCGCGTCTCCAGCAGCAGCTGCGGCGGCAGCGCGCCGCGCGCCTCCGCGGCTGCGTGGATGCCGGCCAGCTGCGCCAGCGCCAGCAGCGCCGACGCATGCAGTGGCGTGTTGATGCCATCGGCGGCGCTGCCGCCGGCCGCTGCAGTAGCTGCAAATGGACGCCGCCTGATGCGCAGGGAGCGCAGGTTGCAGGAACTGAGTTGGGTTTCGCCGGGCTCCATAGGTTGCATCAGGTGCCAGGCCGTATCCCTTGCACAGGCTCAAGGATCCTGATGCATCACTACAAGCATGCGGGCCTTCAACATGTTGCATGGCAGCAGCTGCTCTGGAGGGACGGGATTGCTTGATGCTGCTGTGCAAAACCGTGCCCTGCTCACCCGTCGTCCGCACGGCGCTGTGGCGCCCACAGCGCTGCCAGTACGTCTGATATCAGCCACCATTGGTGCTGGGGCCTCAGGGCGCGAACAGCGGCTCGCAGCACGCCTCGCGGTATGGCCACGCGCCACGCTGCCGCCCCCGCCGCCGCCTCCAGCGCTGCCATAGCCCGCTCTGCCTCGGCCGAGGCGTACAAGCGGCAGATTGCCGCGCAGCAGCAGTCGCGCGACCGGCAGCCGCTCCAGTCAGGCCGCACCAGTACGTGTGCGATCCGGGCTGAACGCCAGCGCGTGCAATTGCGGCGCAGCACCATTCATTGAGTAACCGCGGCTCATGCGAACAGGCGTGCACAACGGTTGAGGGGCACGGTCCCAACCGCCCTCTTCAAACACGCTCGATGCACATTTGTCGGCGATTTCAGCGGCCTGAAGGCGCTCGAGACGGGCGACAATGGGCGCGCCTGCAAGGTGGGTGTAGGGCGTTGTAACTGTGTAAATGTGTGATGATGGCGGCAGCGAGCGCAGCGCGACCGGGCGGGACGATGGGCGCAGGCGGGACGACGCCTCGGCCTGAGGGCGCAGCGGTGGCGCCGCTGGGCTACGATCTGTCAGGCTCTGCAGAGCACCCCACCCACCGTCCGAATGCAGCCCTGGCCAGAAGTTTCGCTCGGTCTTGCTACGACCGTCTTGCTCGTGACGTGACAGCAGATCGGGAACGAATCGTTGAAGCTGATGAGCTGATGGCTGGTGATCACACCGTCAACCATGAATGCCGCACTGTGTTGCTCTGCTGACTTGAGGACAACTGCGGAGGCGAACGTACCTGGACGCAGAGCATCCAATTCGTGTCCATTGTTGAACGAGACGCCATGCATCTCCCCCACCTCACCGGGCGTTCCGCCGCTTATACAGGCCATAGCCTCATCTCCCATCAACGGTCTCGAGCCGTATGCCGAAAACGCGAGGAAGCTCATCAATGCCAGCGCGAGTGTTCTCATGGCGCCTAATCTCGTATCAAGTCGTGCCGCGAAGCGGCATCGAATGAAATGGACCGTCATGCGGAAAATCAGATGCCAAACGTCTCGCTTCTTTGCTGACCGGGCTGGGGAAGCGTTTCGAGCGTCTGTGGGTCGGCTAAACCGATAGATTGCGCAAGAAAAGCGTGGGAAACAACAGGCCACCCGCTCATTTTGAGCGCTCCGCCTTCGGTGCTCATATGGTTGACCGGAAAAAAAAGGACCGCTCGTTGGAGCGGCCCTTCTTCTTTGCGCATGTTGCCAGGATTAGAACTTAACCTTGGCACACGGCACGCGGCCGGTGACCGGGAAGATGGCGCTTGCTGCGATCGCCGTCAAAGCTACCAAACGTACCGCAGGGCTTCCACGCCGTCGTCCCACTGGCCCAGGTATAGGCGAGCCCGGCCCAGGAGGGTATAGCTGTTGTCAAGCCACTTGCTATTTTGGTGCTTCTGGCCACAGACGGACATCCTTTTGAGCGGCGCTGTGAAGGAGAGGGATGAGAGATCTTGTACTTACCATGCTGAGAACGCAGGTACTATGTTCCTTGAAAAAGGGCGAAGGGGGCGGGAACATTGTCGCCGGGACCATTGCCGAACGTCTGGCCCAGTGCTTCGTCTGCGGGAACGTGCCTCGGCCCGGAGTAGGTTGCCGTCGTGACGCGCGTTGAAGGGGACGGTGATGTTGAGGCGCGGTGACCGATGAGTTCCAGGTGCCCGGCAAAGGGGATGGTATTACGGATGCCGAGGCTGAACTGGTCGGAGTATGGCGTCTTGAGGTCGTTGTTGATCAGGAACACTTCACTCTGCGTACCGGGGCGGATTGGTGGCGGCATAGGGCGGGACAGTGCCTTCGGGTGCGGCACACACTGAAAAAGGCGTACTCACGTGGAAGCAGGGCACGATGGTAGGCGGAGTAGGCTCGCGTATTGATAAGTACGGGATTGAGCGGCAAATCATTCCTGGCGTGGAACCATAAACGCAGGGGCATAGTGGCCTCAAACAGCATCCAGCTGTATCCCCAGCGCAAAATGCACGCGGAGCAAAGGTACTGGCTAGCAGGAGGTTTATTTTCAATCATTACTTGCAATATGTGCAAGAGGATTCCTCCTGTCACTCACCATACGCCGACGTCAATGAGGGCGTAGGCGGGTGCGGCGCAGGCGCTGCACTTGCTGGGGACGAACGACCGTTGAATGGCGGAGGAGGCATCATCATCGCCCCCAGGCGGCCGATGTTGGGCAGCTTTGGCACCATCTGCTGCGTTGCGCCGGCAAAGGGGCCGCCCTGGTGGACAAACGCCCCAGTGTTGTTGTGGCCGCGGCCGTGGGTGAGGTTGCGCTTGGCGCCATCAGCGCGTGCAGCGCCCGTCCAACCGGGTCTCGGCATTGCGGAACTTGCCGTAAAGGGTCACCGGGGCCTTGGTGAATGGCGTGACGCGCTTGTAGAGCGCCGGAACCGGCTCGCCCTGGGGTTTGCCGAGGACGCCATGGGTGTCGCGGTCGTGGCCGGGCCTGAAGCACGCGTGTCGACCTCGCAAAATCAGCACTGAGGTTGACTCGCTGCACGCTGTGCAATCCGGCATCCGGTGAGTAAGGGCCAGGGTTGCCGGCGCCAGAAGGGTGGCGGCAGCGCCGAAGAGGACGAGCGCCGCCAGGGCGCGGCGGGATGGAGGCATTCCGCTGGTGCTGTGCGCGCAGGAGCTCGAAAGGAACAGCGCGTATCGCCAGGTTGTTGAAGACGGCCTGCGCGCCAACGAAGAGCACAACAAGCTGACCGATCCCGTCGAAGCACATGACTGGATGCACGGCACGCTCGAGCGTTCGCAGAACCACATCAACTCGAAGCTCAACGGTGGCCTCGCCTTCCTCGCAACCGTGGGTTCGACCGCACCGTTCGTCGGTCTGTTCGGTACCGTTATCCCAAAAATGGAACTCGTTCCTTTCAAATCTCGCGATCGAGGTGGCAAACCGCTGACGAGCGGATGCGGGCCTGTCAATCACCTTCCGGCGGAGCCGCTGGTGACACTGCTGTATACGGAGCCAAGAAATGCTGAATTATACCTGTCATTCATGTCGGCTATCCGTGGATTGGTAGGTGGCAGCCCTGGCGTGACCCACCGGTTAGCGTGGTTGTCATGATCACGTGTGCGTCACTGCACATGATTACGCGGCCGCGGCTGCTGGCAACTCCAGAAAGGCAGCAGCAGGCTTGCATGCTGCCAGTGTTGCACCGCCAGGTGGTTGCATGATTGTCAGCTTCGCCCGCTTTCCTCAACCCAACACTAGTACATCGGCGGCATCGCCGCAACTAGCTGAAGCATTCATATCCCCGTACCGTTGCCCCGGACCGCGCCTGCCGCACGACATGGCGTTCACCGAAAATTACAACGATCCTGAAGACATCGGCTCCATTTGACGGGAAGTGGAGCGGTCATGTGTTGCAGGTACATCGTCGCGCGCATCACATCGCGCGTCCGGAAGATTCCCGGGCTTGGTGCACCCGCACGGACGCTGTTCAACAGCAGGAGCCTTCAGCCGATGCGGCTTAGCAATCGGATCACGCGCCGTGCAAGGCCCGGGCTATCAAGCGCCGAGGTGCCACGAAATTCTCATCGCCGCCCTTTTCCTGGCGTCCGCACACCGCTGGTGCGTGCTCTGGCATGTACTGGACCCAGACGCGAATCGGCCTCTGCCCGATCGTGCACCAATTGGCTCGGTTCGGGGTCGACGGCAATATCAACGACATCAGGCGCCGCGTCGCGTTCCACGTATTTCGGGCGCCACTCCTGACATCCCCCAGGTCCTGCAGGCCCATGCGTCGCCGTCCACCGCCCAGGGCGCACGGGGCGCTCCTCGAAGCCTGCATACAGCGCAAGGCGCGGGGGAGATGCAGCGTGCGTGCGTCTTCGACGCGCTCGCGAAGCGCCTGAGCCCTGACGTGCGCGCCAGGGTGCGAGTGGAAATCAGTGACGATCCGGCAGCCCCGGTCGACGTGAAACCGCAAACACGCGCCAACTGGAACCAGTCCTCGACATACCGACAGGCCTTCGCCCTCACCGTGATGCGGCGTAGCGCGGTCCCGCCGCCACTGGCTTGGCAGGACCACCCAGGTCTGCCCGCGTCGCCGGGTTGGGAGCAGCCCGAGATGTCGGCGTCCGCCTTGACGCCAGCAGGGACGCGGCGCAGCGCCGCATCCTCGTTCGACGAATCGCGACGTGCTCGCGCTAGGCGCCGGCGCGAAGGAGGGGTCGGCGCTCCCGGCTGGCCGGCGGAGAGCGTGGCAGCGCCGCAAGGCGCGGATGCAGCGCCTCCAGCGAGCCGCGCGGCCCCACTGCGGCTGGGGCGCGGGCTGCTGCTGGCGCACCGTGCCGGTGCTGCTGCCCCGGGCTGCCTTCGTGCGCGCCGCCAGTGCCTCGGCCTCATGCTCCGGCAGGAGCAGCACCCGCGCCGGCGCAGCGGGTGCGCGCTGCTTGCGCCACCCCTGTTGCCCGGGCGCCAAAAGGACCCCAGATGGATAAGGCGACGCGTCCGCCGCCGAACGCTCCTGCGCCTGCTGCTGACTGGACCAGCGCATCCGCAACCTGCGGCTGCGGTCGATCCCATGCGCGGCCGTGACGATGCGAAGCAAGCCGCTGCGGCGAGCTCCAGATCGACCAGCCAATGACCGGCGGCGCGATCGGCGAGGTACTGCCGAAAGCACGCATGGACGGTCTCGCCCCCGGCACCTGATCCGGGTCAGCATGCGGCGTGTTGGAGGTGCGACTAAAACCCATGAGAATAACGCTATCCCTAACACTTTGTTGGTGCTTTTGGTCCCTAAGTACCCTCGCCCAAGACAAAAAGAAGTGGAATGTCAGCCAGCCGGAAGGTACTTTTCAGGAAGTATCCTTTACCACCACCGAAGGTACCTGGATGAGCCTGGACGTTTCGCCCGACGGCCGGCAGCTTCAGCAGCAGCCTGAACAGCCGCGAGCACAGCTGCGCCTCCCTGGCACACCTGCAGGCGCCAGGCCGCAGGGGCGAGCGGTTGCGGGACAGAGTGTGCAGGGTTGATGTCGACTCGAGCATGTGCGCACGTCGATTGAAGGTAGGTGGCACCGCGGGCAATTGGCAGCAAGGATGCGGCAGGCCGTGGGTAGCCGTCATCCCGAGCCTGACGGCGGCCGCTGTGCCGGCGGCGTGACGGCGGCGTGTGCCGGCGGCGTGGCGCACGCTCTCCTTGTTTG
>NNCB01000835.1:0-13779 GCA_002317545.1 Scenedesmus quadricauda | reverse complement strand
CGCTCCACCGGATTTCCTATGACTAGAGCATAGGGCAAAACAGCCTTTGTTACGACCGCGCCCGCTCCCACTAAAGCATACACACCAATGTCATTACCGCATACAATCGTCGCATTGGCACCTAGGGTAGCCCCCTTTCCCACTTGCGTACGTTCATACTGCCCCCGACGATTGATGGCCGAACGCGGATTGCGGACGTTGTAGGCTGAAGGACCCAGCCCTACATCTGCGCAGGTGTGGCGCGGCGCCGCGGGGGCGGGCGCAAGCGCGGCGGGCTGCGGGCTAAACCTTCGTCAGGGGGCGGCCGGGGCCATGCCTTCATCAGCGCATGCCGGTGATATCTGAACTCTCATGCGGCGCGCTCCATGCGCAAGCGATTTGCATGGGCGATGGGGTCGGTGCGGCAGTCGGTGAGGGGCTGATGTGGTGCTCTCGCGGCTTTCTTCCGCAGGGCGTGCCCTACCTGCTGGCTGAGCCGTCCAAAGACCTGGCTGACGCGCGGCTGTGGCGCAGCCCCACCACCGAGCACACCGCCGAGATCGGGCGGCGCCTGCTGCTGTACCGCGGCCTGCAGCAGCCCGTGCTGGAGGGCGCGGCGGGCGTGCTGCAGGGGGCGTGCCGGCGGTTTGTGCAGCGGAGGCGGGGTGGCGGCGGCGGCGGGGGCGGCGCCCCTGAACAGGCGGCCGTGGCAGCCACGCATGGGCCACGTGTAACATTTCTCATGTGATCACTAGGTCTGGCTTCACGGGCCCGTGCCCTGTCAGGCTGCTAGCACGCATCGCACCAGCGGGTGCGGCGCTTGAGTGGGGCACCAGGTGAGCCGTGCGGCACATGCTCGACCGCAACCTGACCGCAGCCCGATTCAAGCAGCGCTCACGACTCGCACCGCCACCAATGAGGCCGAGAGATTTGCCATATGTGTCAAACGCATTGAGATATTCCGGTTTATTGCTGGTTCCAGCGGAAGATATCTGTACACAGCAAGATTTCTGAGCCCCGCCTATTGATCGGCACACGTAACGGGGAATGGATCCATCTTCAAGCTTGGGCTGCCCGGTGCGGCGACGTGTCCAGCACGGCCGGCCGCACTTTGCCATGCGGCATTGCGATTTGAAACGGCTGCTGCGCGCAGCGCCCGATCTTCCCACCAACTCGCCCGCATCAAGGCCTAGGACTGCCGTTCAACACAGGATCTTGGTCTCTCGTGAACATTCTCATCAACATCGCAGGCCTTGGCCTCCTGGGTGCACCAGCCTCAGAGGTGGGGCTGAACCCTCGGCATGGCGCAAGGCCGATGGCCCCCACCCGCTGCGACTAGGCAGCAAGCTGCCAAGTCTCGCTGCCCTCCCCTAAAGGGAGGGATAGGATGGAGCGAACTGTCGGCACCCTACTCCCCCGCCACACCGACCACCCCGACGCAATGCAACGCCGGCGACCCGCAGCTCGCCGACGCGCTCGCGCGGCGTGCTGCCGACAACGGCTGCGCCACAACCAAAGGCCTGCTCGCGCTCCACCATGCCAAGCTGATGCGCTCAACAGAGGATTAGCCGATGCCTTGGAGGATGGAGCTCCAGAACTGGCAAGCGCTGTGGGCGGCAAACGTGAAAGCATGATGCCTGATGTCGCGAGGGGTCCGAGAGCGACCGGAGCCTCAGGCGGGAGCGATGGCGCTCGGCAATGCTCAGCGCTGCCGAAGACCTTTTTGTTGCACAAGTCGTGGCAGGCCACCAGATCAGGTGCTCGCCGAGATCGTGCGCCGGTCCGGAAAAGCGGCGTGGCAGTGTCATCAACGCTGCAGGCGGGCGTCGCCGGCATCCTGCATGTCAGAAAAGCTCTTTATGTGCATCATGCAACAGCATTCCGTACAGTGCCGCAGCCCAGCACCTCCCATAAGCATAATAATGCCGCTCTCCAGCAAGATACCCGGTGGCCACCCCAGGTCTGTATGCCGCCAAGCAACACGCCTCCTGCCCCGACTGGTGACTCACCATGCCAACATGCAGGCTTCTTCAGCGTCCCTCCAGCGCACATACTGCCTGCCGATCGCCTCTACCGCCGCCAGCGCTGGCGCCGCTGCCGGCTGCGTTGCCGGCGCCGATCACCTCGCAGCTCCCAATGCTGCCTCACATCCTTCTTGCCCATGCCGTCGCTGCCGTCGACGGACGGCACGCCGCTGCATGGCGGCTCGCTCCAGCCGCTGACTCTTGGGAGCTGCGGCCCCTTGCCGCCGGCGATCGCCGGCGCGGGTTACGTGCCCCAACCGCCGATGCAGCTTCCGCCGGGCCGGCGCACTCAGTGGCCTGCCCCTCTCCAGCCTGACACTCCTCAGGGGTGCTGCCAGATGCGTCCGTCTACGGCCCGCCCCTTCGATCCCAATTGGCAGCAATGGCAATGGCGGCGTTTGGCTGGGCGGCAAGCGGCGGCCATGCGCCATCGCCTTGCATGCTGAGGAGCGGCGCTGCCCGAGGCCCTTTGCGCCAAATCCCTCGCGGCTGCTCACTAGCGCGATGCAGTACGCTCAGGATGCAGCAGCTTCCTGCGAGGCGGCCAACGGCTTTGGCTGGCCCGGCTGCACCGGCTGGCCTGGGCGAGGCGGGCAGCGGCATATTGGTTCCAAAGGCCCTCGACCGCACCAACGGCTTTGAAATCGCGGTACCCTATTATTTGCGGCTGGCGCCCGATCGCACGCTGCGCGCTGCGCAGGATCGTCCTATGGCCCCACCATTATCTGGCTCCTGCCACTGTCTGTCCCCTCATTCCCCCCTTGCTGCTGCACGTTCAACACCACGCACTCGCCAAAGCGGCCTTCGTTGCACGCCGTCTGGGCAGCCTTGAGCTTCGAATCGATGCCAGCGGCAGGCATGCGCACGCCACCGACGTGCCATAGAGCACCAGTCGCTAACCAGCACCCAGTCAACCCCCCTTCATCGTGCCCAGGTGAGGCGCTGGCAGTAAACGCGGGCGCGCAAATTCGCAATTTCGGCCCTATTGCGCCAGTGCGTGTGTTCGACGGGCCGCGATCTATGGCGGTTGACGACTTACACCCGAACCGCAACCGAAGACGCCGCACGCTGCGCTGGAGATGGCGCGGGAGTATTTCGACGAGTGGTATCCGAGTAGCTTTGAAGCGGAGATATAGCGAATGCATGCGTTTGAGCAGAGTATATGCGATCCGCTGGTTGCCTATATGGGGCGCTCCTGCTCCTTCTGGCACAAGTCGACGCGGCTTGCTTGCAAACCCACGGCACACTTACGCCCACTGCATGCAGGTGCTGCCCGAGCTGACATCAGCAGCGCCGCTGTTGGTGCGGTTCCAGGTCCCACCAGAGAGCATCGCCAGGCGCGCCTGAAGTCAGGATGGCGTTCGGCAACACATCAGCACCCCTTGACCTGTGCATTTGTTGCAAATACTACTATGGTTTGGCGGATGTTATCTGCTACTATAGGTTTCAGATTTGCTGACCAGACGGTATTGAATCAATTGTGCTGTGAATCGCTGGTACTGCAAAGGCAGAAATTAGCTCACTGACTGGCATTCGTTGCCTGTTATGCGGCCTCATCAGTGTTGCTCGCCTGTTTGCACCGCTCAGCATGGGGCGACGGGTTTCTTCTTTAGCTATCATGATACGGTACATATCGTCTGAACCGTTATCGCCTAAGTTATTGCTAAACACATTGTCGGAGATTGTTTTTAATAAACGATCCAGGTTAAGACTTCGCGCGGAAGCATGGGGGACGACACGGCAGGTGCCCATGACCGCGTCAAGCGCGCGCGTGCCACAGATTTCATCATCGGCCATTCATCGCTGCGGGCCGTCCCAAAAGCGAGACGCACCGGCAAATTCGCTTCATCGCCTCTTGTTTCCGCGCCCGATAGGGTCCAGATTATGGCTTCGATGCGTGAGATTATCTTCGATACCGAAACCACGGGTTTCGATCCCAAGGCCGGGGGACAGGCTGGTCGAAATCGGGTGTGTCGAGCTGGCGACGCGTTGCGACCTCGGTGCGATGTTCATGCGTATCGGATCCAGAATCGACATGCCCGCAGGTGCTTGCCCTTCGTCTTGCCGCTTTTGAGCGCTTCCGGCGAGCTTCGCGAACATTGCGGCACGCTGTGACCCCCCTTCTGGGAAGACACCCTGCCGATGCCCGCTGCCAGACCCAACCATTGCCCCACCCGCAACACCCGCAGACGCTTCAGGTCCTAGTGCCCCCCGGCGTCAGCAACGACAACCTGTGGAGTCTTCACGCTGGGCTTTTCCTGTCTGATCGCCTAGCGGGTCAGCGACCACGCGCGAAGGGGGTCGGCTTCGGGCGGAGGCCGGCCCCCTTTTTCGTGCGCGAAAGGACGGGGGCAATGCGCTTCAACTCAACATGCTTGACCGTATCGGTGAACCGTGCAATTTCATCGACGAATTGAAGCAGCGGAGTTTGTCCCCCATGACGCAAGCCTCTCACGACTCCTTTCCTCCCCCCTCGCGCCCGGCGTGCAGCGAGGTCCGTTCACCGGCCTGCGGCGTGCAAGCCATGAAGCGCCCTCGTCGGCCACCCCTCGCCTCCGGCAGCCTCGCTTTGATCGACCGCCTCACCCAGCTGCGGCCCCCCGCGCTCGCCGCGGGACGCAGCGCCCACTGCCCCGGCCGCCCGCTACATCGCCGTCCCCCCCGCCCCCGTCGCGGCAGCGGCCGCGGCGATATGGCGACGTCGCCGGTAACCCCGGCGGGGGCCGCGGCTGGGGCGACAAGGGCGGCCACGCCGATGCTCGCGGAAGAACCCGCGGCCGTCGCCAGCGCGGTGAGGGCTCCAGATGTCGCCCGCAACAAGCTGCCGCCTGTTCGCATGGGGGCGCAGCATGTTCGGCCTCGAAATCACAAGCGTCCCGGTGATCCTCCCAAGCCTGGAGAAGGTGTTTCACGGCGACTTCCAGCAACTGCAGTGGGTCATGAACGCCTATACGCTCGCCTGCACGACCGTGCTGATGGCCACCGGCACGCTGGCCGATCGCTTTGGCGGCGCCAGTGCTGATTTCTCGACAGGGACAAGAAAGCAGGTCTCGCCATTCACAATCTCGCGGGCGAACTGCTCAGTTTCCAGCGACTGGGTCATCAATGTCATCATAGAGTGTGATGGCGTGAGGAGGCCCAGCCGGCTGCTGGCGCGAGGGCATGGCCCCCCTGTTTGTCCATTGGGCCGCGATGCTGACATTTGGAGCATGATCTCCCGAGCCCGCGCGTGTGCAGGGCAAGGGCCTGGCGGCGTGCAGCACCCCGAAGACGCCGCCGCCATCATCGAGCGCCATGACGGCTCGATCCAGTCGACCTAGGCGCAAGGCGCTGTTTGCCGGCGCCGGTCAGGATTTCGACGCGCTGCGCGAGGCTGCGAAGAAAAAGGGGTTCAAGGCCGTCCCGCTGACCGGGGTGAAGGCATCGCTGAACTTCGACAACAAGATCGCGCGCAAGATGTCAAGCACGCATGGGAAGGCGGGCCTCTTTGGATGCACCTAGGCTTCTGCTGGGCAGTGTGCCGTAAGCATGGTCTCAATCCTCGCATGGCGGATCGCCTGGCCCTTTCCTCCCCAGGCAGTTCAGGGTCGTGTACTCGACGTGCCCGGCGCCCAGACCCGGGCCGGCGTGTCGCGCCTCATCGAGCAGCAGGCCGCGCGCGCGGCCCAAGAGAAGGCAGAGCGCAGGGCCGCGAAGCAGCTCCGCCACCCGTCGGAAACGCACCGGCTTCAAATTTGCTCGGTCGACGCGTAGCCTCCCCGGGCTGGGCGTGCCGCAGCATCGCGAATATCCGCGCGGGCCGGTCTTTGGACGAACAGGCAAAGCGGTCGGACCGCAAGCCGAGGGTCGATATGGCGGCCGCGGACGCGGCCGCGGCGTGCGATGCGCCTGGACCTGAGGCACCGAGCGACCCGAGGCGCGTGAAAGAGATGGCCCGGTCGATCGGCACAACGCTGCGGCGCGCCCTGGCCGAGCGCGAGCGCGGCCGCGAGCAGGAGCAAGACGCGGCACCTGGGGACGACGCGGGCAGGCGCGAGGCGGATGAGGTTGCCGGGAGACGGCAGGGCAAGGCGAACGGGATATGCCGATTGCGCGAAAGAAACACCGGTAATCAAGGTGGCCAGCGCCATCAGCGCGACTGCTTCGACCTTCGTCGCGGTAGGCACATTGCTGAGCGCGTTCGACCCGATCATCCGCGCCAGCATGATGATCGGCGGGGTAACGATCAGCATCCCCAGCGCAGGGGCACGAGGGCGAGTGGGAGTGGCGAGCCGCGGCTCCGGCGGGCATGGAAGGTCCGTGGCAGGGGTTCGCGCTGGTGCTGGCGCTGTTGGCGGTATTTGCGCTGATGGCCATCGTCTACAACATGCGCCAGCGCGAAAGGCAGCTGGAAGAGGCCGACGAAGACCGCCGACGCGGTGCCGAAGAACTCACCCAATTGCAGCGCGAACTGGATCGCCATACGCAGTTGGAACAGGACCTGCGCCTGGCCAAGCAGGCCGCAGAGCACGTGCGGCGGAGTGATGGCCCTCCGATGGAGGGCGGCGCCCTACAAGACTGCCTGCCACCGACCCCGCTGCCGAACAGCCGCCGGCAGTCCTGGAGTCCGCGCGGACAGCGCAGATGAGCAGACCGTGGCGGAGGCGCCGCCAGCGGGGGACGCGCGCGTCCAGGGCGCGAGCGCCGCTGCTCATGTCCTTGGCCTTGTGGCGCTTGAGCACCGGACGCTCCGGGCCGCAGCCGCAGCCGTACAGCCAGTAGCCGCTCCCACGTGGGGATCAGCGACATCACCATCATGTTCATCATCACCATCCCGGTTCAGACCCATGCGGAGAAGATCGACCTGCCGTTCCGACGACAGCCGAGCATGCGATCCCGGAAAGCACAGGTGAGCAACAGCCGCGGAGCCATCACCTGGAACAGTCGCCGCAGCAGCAGCAGCAGCTGGCCAGCATCTGGAACAGACCAAGGCCTGGCCGGTCGACCCGCAGCAAGTGCAGCAACGGCCCATCCAAGTGGCCCACAGGCACTCGACCCAACGCCACTGGTGCATGCGTGCGCAAGCACACCGGAAGCCCACAGCCCGATGCCTCGCGCTCGCTGTCCAGCCGGGCCATCCTATTACCAAATTCCGCAGCAGTGTTTTCACGGTGCTGCACCGACAAGCTACACTCAAGCCAATCATTTTGGCGCGCCGCCCTGCGGCCCGTCGCAAACGACGACGCCTCAGCTGCAGCTGCCCCCGCCGCCGCCGGAGCTGCTGCAGCTGCTCGGCCTGCCGCCGCCGCCGCCACTGCCGCCGCTGAGCGCGCCGGCGTCGGGGCCGCAAGGCCCCGCGGCGCACGCGCAGCAGCAGCTCGGAATGCTGGCGCCGGCGGCGGTCGCGCCTGGCCGTTGGCCTGGCTGCCAGCAAGCAAGCTATCAGCCGCAATGCAGCTCCGTGCAGTCGAGCGCCCCGAACCATTTCAGCATGCAGGCCAGCTGGCCTGAATCCCGAGACCAGCAGACCAGCCAGCAGCCCAGCTACCCACACACATCGGTGCCCCAGGCCGTGCAGCTGCCTGCCCTCAAACCAGCGATCGCCGCATCGGCCGGCGGCGGCGCTGCGGCTGCTGCAACATGCCACGCACAGCACCGCGCATTCGGGGTCCGCGATAGACGTGAATCGCCCGAACCTCGGAGCCGCGCTTCCCTGGGCCGCCTTCCTTGTCGGCTGCTGGCAAACCCGGCGATGCACCGCAAGCCGCGACCGCCGCCGCGGTTCCAGCCGCCATGAGGCCGCCGCCGCGGCGGCTGCAGGTTGCGCGCCGCATCGCAATCCCGGCGATCAACATCCGAACCGACACTCAGCTCTGCGTGCGAACGTTCAACTTGACCTCTGCGGTCCAGCTCCGCGAACACCCGTCGCATCGAGGCGATGTGACTCTCACGATCGGAGTAGGCGGCAGCGAGATACGAAGCTTTCAATGCAGCAGCCAAGTCCAGCTCACTTGCTTGCGTCAGAAACAAGGGGTTCTCAAGGGACGAAAAGAGCCGCTGAAACCCATCAGCAGAGCAGCGGCTGAACAGCAGCAGCAGCAGCAGCAGCAGCGCCGCCCTCCACAACAGTGTGTCATGTGCCGTCCGGCACCCCGACGAAGGCCTGCCGGCCCAGTGACGACGCCTTGCGTGCCTCGCCGTCGCGCACGTAATCGCCGGCCGACGCACCCTGCAGGATGCCGTTACCGGTATTGAGCACGTGCCAGCGCCCGATCACGATTTCATCGGCGGCAAAGGCAGCGTCGAACCCCTCGGATCCGTAGAGTTCGGCCTGCCGCGGCATACTGGCCGTGCAGGAGCAAACAGATGTCGTGCCGGTGCGCATTGCGGCGCAGCTGCTTCACCTGACGACGCGCGGCAATCTCCCGGCGAGCTGAGCATCACTCTACGGCAGCGGCGGCAACCGCGGAGCCCTGCCCAAAGGCGTGGCTACGCACCTGAGCACGACGCACAAGCGCGCCGGCGGAGGCATCGCGGCACATCGACGAGCCGGGCGCGCCTGCCCGGATTCGCGCGGCGCATGGGTGCGCGTGGGCTGCCAGGGTATGTGAGGACTGCAGAAGGCGGCAGGCATTCCTCGTCTGCCGTCTGGCCGAATGCACGCCCGCCGGCTGGAGAGGGGCCGCCAGAGGAGGCAGCGGGCGGCAAGCAGGGGGGTGCCGAGGGCTCTGCTGGGCCGCCGGCGTTTCAGCAGGACGCCCTACCGCCTGCGGCGAGGCCCGCCGTGGACGATCCTGGTGTGGTTGAAGGTCGGTCCCGACAGCTTCGTACCGCGCACCGTTGCGGGCATCGAAGGGGCGGAGCGGGGCGCACGAGGATGTGGCGGCGATCGGCGGACCGCCTGGCGGGTTCAGGTGCTGTGGCGCCGCCGCCGCCGGCGAAGGCGGAGGCGGGCAGGGACGCCATGCCGGGCGCAAGCAGCGGCGAGGTCGCGGCTGTGCTGCGGGGCGCGCTGCTCGCCGCCAGATCGGACGCAGCGGCCGGGCGGATGCTGCGCCGCGCGGCTGGACAGCATCTGCGTCGGCTCAGGACGCCCCGCGGCGGCGGAGGGCGACAACGGGCGCGCGCCCCTGCCACCAAACCAATACAGCATAACTTAAATCGGGATCGTCATTGCGAGGAGCCGAAGGCAACGCGGCAATCCAGAGTAGCGTACACCGTTTCCTGCAGTCTGCGCGACCTGCGGCTTCAGGTGCGGGGGCGGGGGTTTGACAGGAGTGCGCCGGAGTCATCCAATCAGGCAGCTGCGCAGTCACGGAGTCGCTCGATGCCCAAGCGACCGCATGGCTGCCTCGGAAAAGGATTCGCCCTGTAAACGCCCTGTGCCTGCGGCCAGGTGCTCTGGACGCTAGGGTGCCGCGCGACCACCGTGTTCACTCACACGCTCGAACCCGAGCCGCTGTCGACCTTGGCATGCCCAAAAACAGAATCCATTCACCCGCGTTACTCGTCACGGGCCGTTTCCGCACCTCGGCGCCCGCAGGGGCCACGTCGCACGCGCCTGCCAGGTTCCGTCGTGCCCAGCGTGTGCCGCCGCCGGGCGCCCCGCATTCGGCCCGACGCCGCGTCTTGCGGCGGCGCGTGCGGCGGTGCGCGTGGCGGCGGTGCATGTAGCATATGCCCCTCGGGCAGTGCGACGCGTGTGGCCAAGTGAGCCCGGAGGAAGTCAGCTCAGTGCTTTGAAGGTCGAGGCGTGCGCTGCGGACTGTCGGCCCCGCTGCGTCTGGCCGATCCACGCGTTCTGGTTTGCCATTTGATGCAGCCTTACGCTGCGGTTGGCTGCCCTTGCCTCCAATCTGCTGCATCAGCTCCCACCTCTCAACCTGCTGCCCCGTTCACCGCGGCTCAGGTGGGGCACTACGCATCAGAGTGCCTCCAAGCGCCCAGGAACCACACGGCTTCAGAGACTGCTGCGGTGTTGCAGGCGGCGCCGCGCCCGCAGCCGCTTCCGCCGCAGCGCATGGCGCCGTCACCACGGATGCCTCGACTGTTGCAAGCGGTGATCGCGGCAGGGCCCGTTGGTACGCGGCGACGCGTTCGTGAAAAGTCCACTCAGCGTGGCGGCGCCGCCAACTCCGACGCGGCACAGGTGGCGTCTGATCAGGCGCCGCTGGCGGCGCCGGTGGGCGGGGCTGCTGATGACGGTGGCGCGTCGCTGGCACCAGGTTGTGAGCGGCTTCAGCCAACAGAGGGGGCCAGGGCAAGCGGCGCGGTGCGTGAAGCTGCAGAGACCAAGGACGGGACAGTGGCTGGTGAACTTGAGCAGCAGCAGGAGAAGCAGCAACAGCAGAAGCACGCAGACCGGCAGCAAGTTGAGCTGCTGCAGCAGAAGGAAGAGCCGCAGCGCCAGGAGCAGCAGCAGGAGCAACAAGTCGAGCTGCGGCGGCAGGAGGAGCAGCAAGCTGAGCTGCAGCAGCAAGCCGAGCTGCAGCAGCAGGAGCAGCAAGCTGAGCTGCAGCAGCAAGCCGAGCTGCAGCAGCAGGAGCAGCATGCTGAGCTGCAGCAGCAAGGCGAGCTGCAGGAGGAGGAGCAGCAGACTGAGCTGCAGCAGCAAGCTGAGCTGCAGCAGCAGGAGAAGCTGCAGCAGCAAGCCGAGCTGCAGCAGCCCATGGAGCTGCAGCAGCTGCACGAGCAGAGTAACCAGGACCAGCAGCACCAGGAGCACCAGCATCAGCAGGAGGATGAGGAGGAAGGAGAGGGCAAGCAGCGCGTGGCGTGCATCAGAGCAGTGAGCCCGGGAGCGCATTCAGGTGCATTCAGAGCACGACGCATGGCCAAGGGCGTCGCATCACCAGTAGGCGCGGCCAGGGGCAGCGATGGGCCGGCAGCAGCGGGTCGCGCAGCGGCAAGACATTGCCGGCTTCGGCCAGCAGGCGTGACACGAGCGTCGACCCCACATGCCCGATATGAAAGATAAAATCGGGACGCGGCGCTGTGGCACCAAGATCAGGGAGCACGTCCCACGACATCCATTCGCGTCCGATCCGGTTGGTGAACAGTCGCAGTCGGCGCTGGCGCGTGCGATAATGGTGGCGGTGCGATAATCGGTTTCGGTCAGCAACCGCGACCAGCACCCGATCATAAATACGAGGTCCTTTTGTAGCGCGAAAGTACTCCATTTTCATGATCATGGCCTGTCTTGCTAGCAGAAACAAGGACCGGAATTGTTTCTGCACATGCATTTACCTGTGCGTGCCCTCAACCCTTGTGCAGGGGATTTCGGGCAGAAGTCCGGGCTCTTGTGGATTTATATTTACGCTTACGAACCCCTAAAGTCCTATTTGCTGGAAGATGCTTTTCCTGCCGATAAGAAGATGTTATACGATTACCTATATACTGATGTGGCCATTTCCTACTTGAAGGATATCCTAACCGGTTACGGTATCCATAAAATGATGGGTTATGATGAATTTTCATCAGGTACAGAAAGTAAGGATAACTATTGTATTGACGTTGCTCGGAAACGGTAAAAATGAGCAATCGCTACAGATCAATAATTATACTTGATGGGCAGTCCAGGCCGGCATGCGTCAATCGCATTGAGGTCATCCTGGGCTCGGCACCATGCAAAGGTGAGTCCGAGGTTTGGCAGTTTGGGTTGCGCGCGCGACATCCAGGAAATGCCGGCGGTGGCCTCGGCAGAGCAGCTGGCCGCAGCAGAAGTGTAATGAATAGCTGAGATTTCAAAATTGCGGTCCTGATGCCGCAGGCGATGCGTGCGTGTCGGCGCCGGCATCACCTGGTGCACCATCAGGCCATTTAGGTACCCTGATGTATGAACCCAGAATCATCCAGGGTTTTGTGACTCTACCTGTTTTGATAACCCGCCTGTACTGGACGCCGGCGCTTTTTATGTGGCCCTGATGTTCCCGGCAGGTGGCTTTAGCGACTCCTTATACATAGGCTTTTTGCATGCTGTGAGCTAGCTGCGACACAGCCGCTGCCGCCGCAGGAGAGGCGGCGGCCAAGCCTGCTGAGCCACACTACGAGCCCTATGAGACCCTGTTTGTTGAGCCGAACCTCATTGTCGAGCTGGCGTGCCCACGATACCCCCAGTCAACCTCGCCTGGCTCGCAGATCGTCGCTCATCCGCCTGCCCCTATGCCCAGCGTCACGCTTCGTTCGCGCGCAGGTGCTCTGCAGGCCTTTCAGTGCCTCTTGTGGCCCGCTCTGACTGCTGCTGTGCTTGCGCTACACCTGCACACGCGGCGCTGGTGCCCACGTCAACGGCGCAGCCGCCTGGTGGCACCCTGGACGTGGCGGCCGCCTACGCGTGTCGTCACTTGGTCGGAGATCCTGCCCGCCCTGCAGGCGCCTGCGCGCTGTCTTGCCCACGAGCCCGCCATGCCCCGCGTCGCGCCAACCACCCTCAACCGACTCGGCCTCCGCCCACTTGGCGACGGCAAGTCCGCCACCGACCGTGAAAATATTGGCACTCCAGGCCTGGTGCGCCGCCGCCGCCAGACTGATGATCCCGACGGCCACCCAGACAGGGCCGTTCGCCGCTGCACCGTGCGGCGCCGCCGCCAGTCAAGTCCTGCTGCGGCTTCGCCCCCCCCGGGCCCCGCGCGCTATGCTTGTGACCCCAGCACCGCCAGCGTCACGCCCCTGGCCCGCCCTGGGAGGCCGCCCGAACCGCCCCCAGCCCCGCAACCATGTTCCAGGACTTGATGAACGGCACCGCCGCGAACCCGGCACCAACGGCACCGACCACGGCCGTGGTGGCGGTCAGGAACCGGCGCCTCCCGGAATTGTCGGGGCCTGCCCCCTCGGCAGGATCGATCACCGCATCATTGGACATCCGTTCTTTCATTCGAAAAAGTCATAGTGCAGTGCTTCTCCGTTGGAAGCGCTCCCTCCCAGGCCAACATCCACTCCGGCGGCCGCTTCGCTGCTGCTAGCTGATGTGGCCCTCGGGCAATTTCGACTCCGCCCATGGGCCGCTCTGCGCCTTTTCTTGCATCACAATGACCCCGTCCCGATTGCACCGCACTGCCCGCCCCGGTCCGCCGCCCCACTTCTGCGCAGCCCCACCGCCAAGCCCTTCACATGACGTCACAACCCCTCCTCCAGCGCCGGCAGCAGCGAGGCGCCGCCGCTGCACTGCGACGAGCGCTGCGGCAGGTCAGCCAGAAGCGAGCCAGGGGTCGACTTGCTGTCAGGCGTGCAGGTTGTGTGGCGTTATGCGTCGTCGGGGCGATGGATCGACCAACGCACCACCGCTTGTGAATCAGTGTTGTGCAACCCTGCAGGCCTTGTGAACTCAGTTTTGATGAAGCCGGGATGCAATATCTGCCGCAGCATGCCAATCACATTGGCCCCCCCCACTCAAACACTCCTCCCCCGCACTATTCCTTCCCTTGAACGCGCGCGCTTCGAGCGGAGCGCATCACACCAGTCAGACACAACCGCCGCCGCCGCGCCCCTCAGCCCCAACCACCTGCGCCCCGTCCGCACCAGCCCCCGCCGGCCCGCGGACGACCGGCCCGGCCGGCGGTCTCGGCCCGGCGACGGCTGGGGAGGTCCAGCGGGGGCCGCTCCTCTACTGAATCCTACTCCAGACACTCTGCTGGGGCCCGCCGGCGCCGCCCCTTCCTTCGTCTTCCCCCAACGCCGCCGCGGGCAAGCGGCATTTCGAGCGGCGTCACCGGCGAGCGCCCGGCGTGCTCGAGCGGCCGGATATCCGCGGTCGCGTCCAGCGACGCGATGTCGCGGTAGTCGCCGCGGGTGACGGCGG
>NNCB01000834.1:0-13785 GCA_002317545.1 Scenedesmus quadricauda | reverse complement strand
CGCCATCCTCAGCACCGGGTCCCCGCGCTGACGTCCACACCGTCGCGCTGTGGCCGCACCAGAGTGTTGTCGACCGCGCGGGGCCCGCTGCACCCGAAACTTCGTCGCGCGGCAGCCGTAGAGGTGCGTGAACCGCTGCAGGCCCCGGCAGATTCGCCCCCGCCTGATTCGACTGCCGCGAATCCGCTGGGGCGTCCGTCCAGCACCAGCGCAAGCTGATATCAAGCGGCAGTTCACACCAGGAAACCACGTCGGGACCAAGGCGACCGGCACCCCAAGAGCTGCAGCTGGTGGTTGTGGCTGCTGAGGGTTTGCGCTCTCCTCTCCCACAAGGGGAGAGGAGGTTAGCGGTTGGACAGGCAAAGGGGCCGCAGGTGGCGAAGCACAGGGTTCCGGGGTGGGGGGAGGTGACCTGGAGCGCTTCAGTTCCGCGACAGGGACTTCCTTCGCGGTACCGGCCTCATCCAACCGCACCGCCATATCAGGCAACAGCTTCGCGAGTTCCTTGAGAGCGCCCTGTGCTGGTTGATCGACAGCGCGCATCCTGGCCGATGCAGTGGCCGAGCAACATGATCGCCACCAGCGTCGCCAGCTCCCACCACAGGTCCAAGCCCTCGACAACGCCGACGTGCCAACGCGCTGTCCCCACCCACTCCGTGCCGTGTGTTCGCCCTGGCGGCGATGACGTTCCTGCCCGACGGCTGGATGCTCGTCACAGAGAAGACAGGCACGCTGCTGCTGGTCAGCCCTGACGGCAAGACAAAGAGACCGGTGGGCGGCGTCCCGCCAGTCGAGGCGGGAGACCGCCGGCCACTCCAAGGATGTCGTCCTCCACCCCGCTGTTGCTACGCTGGATGTCACGCATTTGTGTAGTCCTAAGCCGGAGTTCGGCTTGTAGCTATAATGTATAAACAATGTGATACGGCGGATGGCACGAGATCTGCATAACATGCAAGTACACGTGTCAAGAGACGGTGCTTCCTGGAATCAAGCGTAAGAGATCATGCGAGCCAGTTCGCAGAGTCTATCATAAACAACCCTGCCATACGGTAGTAACCAGCCGGCAACCGCATCATATAGAAGCATCAACGAGTTTTCTCTCGCACTGAAATCGGTTTTGCAGCCTATTTCAGCACAGTATGCTCCGGTGTTCAAAGCATGCTGCCCCTTTGCATGGCCTGCAATGCATGCTGTGCCTGCTGTGCACACTTTACTGCGATTGGCAGGTGTGGTGGTGGTGTCTTGCCATCACGCTTAAAACGTGTCAGACAGCCTGAATGTTGTCAGGGCGTTGTTGTGCCCCATTGATGCGCAGGCGTGCACGCACGCACGAGCGAGCGCGCGCGCGCGCGCCACGCACGCTCGCCCCCCCCCCCCCACCCACACACACACATGCACGCATGCGCTCGCGAGCGCCAGCTGCGAAAGGCGCCGTGCACCCCCCACAGCCTCACGCCCTCCCCCAACCATGGCCTGTCGCACCTCCGGCAGGTTGTGCACCTGTTCCAGCCTGCTGTCCCTGATGGTGGCCGCTGCCGGCGGCCACCAGAGCAGTCGGCTCGGCCCACGCGCGGCACAGGGGCGTCAACATCGTCCACCATCGCGATAACGCGGCGGCTGCCGAGCGCCATGCCGTTGCTGATGCTGTCTGAGCTCATGCCCGTTGCTCGGCCGCACCTGCGATCCGATCGCGCACTCATGCACCTGTGCTGCCGCTTGGCCCCTCTTAGGTCGATGGATCGACACATGATAGGTTCCATGCCATACATCACTGCCATCGGCCCCGCGATCATAAGAGCGGACCTCTTCTACTTTGCCGCACCCTGCATGCAGTGACGACCCAATTATCATCGGGCCCACTGTATCGCCTGCAGTTTCTTTACTAACACATCCCCAACTTTCAGTTCCTAGGTGGAATCTGTCTCTCCCAGTAGCATCATCCTTGTCATTATAGCGCTCACTATCTTGCTTATCTAATCTATACCAACCTTTATGCTTAGTATCTGCATCGTTGTCCACTAAATCATATTCCCCTTCCGATAAGGCTTTTTGTTGGGGCCTTTCAGGATCCCGTTCGACAGTTCCATCTTCCGAAATCCCACCAGTAAATACATTATTTATAACAAGTATTTGGTTAGTTGTTAGCTCTCCTTTCGCACTTCGAATCCCTCCTGGTTTATATTCCGCCGCTGTGACATACTGCTGCTGCTCCCCTGCTGCTCCTGCTCCCCCCAACAAGCGGACCAGCAATGTGCCCAGCGCTCTGTCAACCACTGCCGGCCCTCGCCGCCATCCGCTCCATCCAGTGCCCTCACCAGCCCCAACTCCCCCTTGCCACACGCGCGCCGCAGCCGCCGGTAGTCGGACACCACAAAGCGGTGGCAGCCCAGGGGAGCCGCCGTCGCCGCGTCCACTGCCAAGAGCACAGCATCCAGCTGCGCCTCTGGCAGCCCCAGCGCGTCGGCCGCCCTCTCGACCTCATCAAACACTGCTGCGGCGGCATTCGTCGCCTTTGCCGCAGCCGCCCCATCCTCCGCGTCAAACCGAAGAATCTCGCGCAGCTGCAGCGCGGTGAGCGCCGCGGACTGGGCGGCGAATGGCACCGACTGGGCCGCATCACCGCAGCTGGGCACGTGAGCACCAGGGGTGGCGCCGGCCGCTGCAGCCTCTGGTGGGTGGCTGCTGGGGCCTGCAGTGGTGTCGGCCACAGAGCGTGGCGAGGCGTGGGGCGCTGGAGGCTACGGCGCAGGGGTCGGCTGGCAGCGCGGGCGGCGCATGCTTCCGCCCGCCGTCCGACGCTGCTTGCCTCAAGCGGCGCCCAGAGCAGCTCAACACCTGCTTCCTGGCTGGCTGCGCGGCTGGTGGCGGCCAAGGTCGTCGACCGCAACAGTGGCCGCCTCGGCATTTGAAGCCATGGGCTGCTGCTGCTGCTGCTGCTGCTGCTGCTGCTGCTGCTGCGCTGCTGGGGCGCACGAAGGTCGTCGAAGGCAGCGTCCTGCAGATAGATCCCGTGCAATATGACCTTTTTGCGTCCGAATTTTCGGGCCTGCCGCTCGATCCCGTTATCGCGGTGCCGCTGACCACCTATGCCGAGCACATTTTCCCCCTCCTGTTGCTGCTCGGCCTGGCGACGCGATTGTCGGCCGCCCGCTGGCTGATAAGCAGGCCCCGCCACCCCCGACAATCGCTTGCCGCTGGGCGGGCGCCGCTCGTGCGCCACCATGCTTGCTGCTTCGTGTCACCATAGACTGCCTCACCAGAACAGGTCCAGCGCCGCTGACCCCTCGCAGCGGCGGAAGCCCGTCAGCGTGCAGGCCAACTTGCTGCGCTCTAGCTTCTGGATAGCTTCCGCTGAGCTGTCCTCCATGACTCTGAACTTGATACGGTTGTTCCCGGCGCGTCGCCGACGATGCGCGCCTTGCGCACTTCGCTGCTAAAGCGCCCGCCATGGCCCGCCCGTTGACCCTGAGCAGCAGGCTGCCCTTGAGCGGCAGAGCACGGCCGGGGCGGCGGCCAGCAGGCCCATGGGGAAGAACACGCCGGCGGGGCCACCAGCGCGGGGTGATGGCCTGGTCCTGATGGCGATGGCGCGCGTACCGATGGCGTCGCTGGGCACGGTCGGGACGTTGACCGCTTCGGCGGCAATCTGGTTGCAGCTCATGTGTCTGAAACCCGTGTCGAAATTCTGGCGGGTGCACGGCCTGCATCGGCACAACGGTCATTCGGGTGGCAGGGCGCAGGCTGAAGACTGCGCAGGCGCAGTGAGCGCAGCCCAGCCCGAAGCAAGCGCTTCCCGGCTTCGAATGACGCCTCACCGTAGGCCACAGGTTGCCTGCTGCGCCAGAGCCGCGGGAATCCGAGCCGCGGCGCCTCCAGAGGAAGCATGGGCCTTGAATAACGGCCCACGGCGGCAGCTGAAGGCCCTGAATCCCTCGGAGCCGTGGGGGGCCGGGCGGGATGCTCTGCCTTGTGGGCTCTGCGCTGGGACCATGACCAGCGCCCTGCGCGTTGCACGCACTCTCCTGCAATGCCGTTGTAGTTTGCTGCTGCTGCTGCTGGTTCTGCTGCTGCTGCTGCTGGTTCTGCTGCTGCTGCTGCTGGTTCTGCTGCTGCTGCTGCATGCGGCGGCGGCGGCGGTTGTTGCAGTGCTGGCGGTTCCATGGCTGCCGGAGAGCACGGTGGCTCCTCCTGTATGGGCGACTTCCCCAGGCTGGCCCCAGCAGCGCCGTCGCTGCACGGCGGCGCCGCCGCCGCAGTCGCGGCAGGGGCGCAGGGCCGCTGCTGCTCGATGGGCTCTCCCCCAAAATCGGCGCCGGCTGCGCCGGCGCCAAACCGTGGCGGCGGCGTTCCCCCCGCGGCTGCCCTGCCCGCACGGATGCGGGACTGCTGCCGCCGATTGTGTGCGTCCACCGCGTATGGCGCCACTGGCCTTGTCCTGAGGCAGAAGGCGAAACAGAACTCCGTCGTCGCATCTACACCGGCCTTCACTGCGCGCGCTGTCTGCGCAGACGCCGGGCGTCGTGGGGCGAGGAGGACGTGCAGGTCATCGGGCTGTGCCGTGCACGCTTGCGATGTGGGGTCCGGTCCTGCCACACAAGCTGTTAAGAAGTGATTGAAAGGCGGACCGGCCTCACCAAAGCAGCTAGTTGAAGCGTGCTATTTGGCACGGTGATGCTGAGGCAAACATATTGGGCTGCGCCTGCAGCTCACCTGCGGCAGACTGCAGTTCTCGCAGCTGCAACACCTGGCAGCATGCAGCGGACCCACCCCCACCCCAGCCCTCCCCCGTGAACGGGGGAGGGGGCAGGAGCATCACCCTGCACTTCCTGCGGCCAGCACACATGGGGGTGGGATGGGGACAGCCGCTACGTTCAGCTGTGCGACAGCGCATCTGGTACGAATTCACGTAGCACTCACCGACCCGGTCGCAATTCAGCGGGCCTTCGCATAGAGCAGGCAGGCCAGGACTTTAGCGTACATTTTATTAATTTGAAAAGCTTCTGGCCATGCTAGGAATGCGTATCCTGTACATGCGTGAGTCAGGTGTCCTTGCTATTTGTTCATGCCGGTCATCTGAAGGTATCTAGGATGCTACCAGCGTCTGCCTGTGGCAACACCACGGGCGCTCTGATGGTACTTGGCCTGGGGGCCAGCCTCCTCGGCCTGGGTTGCCCGCGTTGGCACAGCTGTGGCGCTCCATATCGCTGCCACAGCTGCTGCTGCTGCTGCTGCTGCTGCTGCTGCTGCTGCTGCTGCTGCTGCTGCTGCTGCTGCTGCTGCTGCTGCTGCTGCTGCTGCTGCTGCTGCTGCTTGGACGGCGCTGGAGTGGTTCCTATAGTCGCAGCTTCGGCCGCGAAAGCAACGGCCATCAGCTGGCCTTGGGTTATGACCGTCCCGTACTTTCTCCCTGGCGCTACAGACAGCCGGCCGAGCGGCGGGCCGTCACGGCCGAGCTGCTCCTGCGCGCTTCTGGCACATCTGTTAGGGCAGCGTGGTGGTAGAAGCTTCTGGGCGATTGCAGTAGCTCAATGACGATGTGCTGGGAGCGATGCGTCGAATATCTTGCACTTGCGCGGGTCGGCGTCGATGTCGAAGCCCCAGATGCTGGCATGCCCGCTCGTCTTGTTGCAACTGAGCAAGAGTGTTGAATCAGGGGCTACTGTAAAGTCATGGTTCACCTGGCTTGTCGTCGAGGCCAGGTCTGTCGCCTCTGCTTCCAGCTCCACTCTGCTGTCCCCGCCAGCCACAACAGCGGCAGATTTTTCGCAACCGAATCGGTCAGCCTCCCCATCGTCGCGAGCCCTGCAGATCGACGAGGGCGCCGTTACATTTATGCAATGAGCACACGGGTCAAGGACATGAGGACAACGCCACAGCCACGGACCCAAGCTTCAGCTACCACGCCTTGATGCATCAATGCCGCTGCCTCTGCGCCTGGACGGGTCGTGGCGCTGCCGCGGCGGGGCTGCTGCGGATTGCCGGGTGATCGAGGCGCTGGGCGATCATCGGCACTGCGAGAGCGCGCACTGACAGCCTTTACCATCGTCTTGCGAACGAAGCGAAAGGCAAAAAAGTCGATAGCGCTGTGCACCACACGTCTCCCAGGTGAATGGCGCAGGCCGCGTGGATCAGCTGGGGAGTGAAAAGAGCGGCATGGACGTGAGCACATACAATCTTCTGAGATCGGACATTAGCAGCAGAGCGCTGGGGGCGCAGGGGTTTGAAGCAGCCGCAGTTCCAACCAACTAAGCCATGTGCGAGTAAGACCACCGGTGTTCCTGTCACGACAGGCCACGGAGGCGGGTCCACCATGCATCGCAGCCTCGGGTCACTCGTCCCGAGATCACGCCGGCTGCGATAACCACGAATAATCCACGATAGTGCTCAGTCCCTGCCCCAGACGCACTGTATCTATACGGATTTAGAATCGGCCTGCGATGATACTAGAGCTGTTTGAATACAATTTGTCCTAAAAAAATATAATATAGTTTTGCATACTTAGTGAAACAGTTGAACAACATATTATGCTTCCCATTCTTTAGCAATTAACATGTAGATAATGATAGGCCTCGGCGGAAGGTTGCTCACATAGTTGTCGGCTCGTAACATGATACCGCAGCTGGCGAGCCACTGACTCCTGAAGGCCTGGCCCTGCAGGAAAATTCTGATGGCTGTGAGGACGCCGCCAACGTCCAGCCAACAATGAAAAGTAATGCACAGCATTCGACTCGGCACCCCAACGGCGTGAAGGTGACAGTCATGCTCGAGGAGCTGCTCGCGGCAGGGCATGCCGGCGCCGAATATGACGCGTGGCGATCAATATCGGCGAAGGCGACCAGTTTTCCAGCGGCTTTGTCGGTGCAATCCCAACAGACATTTATCGCCTGCGTGGCAAACGATGCGGGAACAATTTGTATTTTGCAGCCAAAAGGCTCGATTGCCATCTCGCCGGAAACTTCAACAAACTTCAGCGCTATCGACATTTCAATTTCACTGATGGAAGGTGAACTCGACGAGAGCCGATACGTCACCTGTACAGAGTTCCATGTTTGCCTCGATCGAACCTTGCTTGCAGTTTGCAGCGGTATCGGACTATTGCTGGGTGATGCTGCTCTGCAACACCATCGCAAATAGCAACCTGCCCTCATGTACATTGTGATTTACTGCTGTGTATGTCTCCATGTGCCATTGGCAATGCCACAGTGGTGCCGGCAGCGGTGTACTCTTCGTGTCCTCATTGATGCAGCAGTTGCATGCGGACATGCACTGCGGTCAAATTCGCTCCCAGCCTTGACGATGCGGGTGCCTCCACGGCCCACTAACATGACACAGTATGAATAAGACGCATCGTCAGAAAACACGTTTTCATGTGATGCGAATATAACTATACTAGTCCGAAAGCCTTGCCAGATCTGGACTAGCTTGTTATTTGCGAGACCCTGATCTCGACAAGCGCCGACTTAGATATGGATATCTGCGGATTCTTGGAAATGAGCCGCGTTGGGAGCGACAGGCGGCCAACATGAGCATGAGCTTGGCGCGCACTGCGTGCCAGTCCTCCGCTGGTGGACGTCTATTGCGTCAGGGACATCCGTGCAGTCGGTAGGACCAATTATTAGATTATCGTTGGCAATACGCGTTCAGGGGGATGCGCATGCGTCACTGCACAAGGCAGCGGCAACAGTGCTGCGTGGGTGCACCGCTGCGGCGGGATGGTGATGGTGATGCTGGCCCAATCCTGGCTGCAAACAGCGCTCCGCCTGCTATGATGCGGCGCGTCCTTGATTGCCGCACACAGCGTCGGCGGCGGCGGGCGCGATGGGCTGGGAGATGAAGGAGACGCGCTTGGCTACACCCAGACGATTTGGAACGCAGTGAGTTGGCATCGGTGCAGGTGTTGGCTGTACTCGGCTCGCGGACGACAAGGAGGCGGCGGCAGCGGCAGGTGTTCTGGGCGTGGGCATCGAAGCGCGTGAGTTGCGCATGGGGTGTTGGCGGGGTGGGTGCTGCAGTAGGAGGTTTGGGGTAGCTGCTGGGCGCAGTGCAGACCCAGGCCGTGCGCTTGGCCGTGTAGGCTGAGCACGGCAAAGCCAGCCGCCGTGCGGCACAGCAGCTGCTGGCCAGCCGTCTATGCAATTGGCCAACCGCGCGAGCGCGGGCTCAAGGGGCATCAGTGGTTTTCGGACGACCGCGGGCCGCCGGTGCTGCTGACCCACCGTCCTTGCGGTCACGACCTCAACATGGTCTGCTTGCAGTCATGCGCGACGAGCATGCGCTGAAAACAGCCGCTTCACCACAACACGCCGGTTCGACGCCCGCGAAATTCAATCATGCGCCGCCCACTGGCGCGCGTCGGGCGCTGTTACATGGAGCCTGGGACTTCAATAAGAGATGGGTGGCCATACGGCTGGCCCTCGAGCACCTGCAGCTGCTGGCACTGGTGCTTGGGCCCAGTTTGGCTGGGCCCTCGACTACAAGCAGCAGTGAGCGGCTGGCGCGCGCGTGTGAGGTTCCCGGCTGGCTGCTAACGCTACGGGCTCGAACAGCAGGCGGAGATTGTACGCCACTACTGGCTGCTCACGCAGGGCGTCATCGTGGCGGGGCGCCGGGGATCGACGCCTTTCGCGCGATCCTGCCTTCCTCGTGGGATATCGGCTAGATGGATGATTTCGAATTCGTCTTGGGCGCTCTGACAGCCTGCTGCTCGGCCTCTCGATGGGTCGAGCATGCTCGGAGGGCGGGGCGCTCGGTGCGGCGGGCGCCAGGGCGGTTGCGCAGCGAGCGGCGAGAGGGGCGCGCTGCACATTTGGAGCGGCAGGCGGGCGCCAAGGCGCGCTGCAGGCGCTGTTCTTTGCGGCGTGCTGATCAGGGTCAGTCTGATTGTCTGAACACACAGGCCCGGGGCGCGCCGTCGCTCGCCGCAGCCGGCTGGCGGCTGCGGCTGTTCCGCGTGTCTGTGCCACTTGGCACAATGTCGCGCCCTCACCAAATGGCTGGGCCCGCTGGGGTACAAGCCGTTCCTGTGCTGTTCTACGTGATCGTCACCCGCGGGCGCGACAATGCTGGCGTGCGGCTTCTGGCGTTCACATTCGCCAGGAAGGCATATTCCCCAACCATGGTGCGGCGGTGCGGCTTCGCAGTTGATCTGCGGTGGGAGCTCTGGCACCGCATCGGCACAGCTGTCACCCATATGACGGAACAAGGACCGCGTTCGCCGTCAATCGCGGTGCCAAGCTCACCAACTTCCGACCTCATTCATAAGCGGATAGTTCCAGAGCGGGCTTTTGCGTGAAGCTGCGACAATCCTAACCGCTTCCTCACCTCCCCAGCACGGCGGCCGCCACCCTCGCCACCCAACCCCCGCCGCCCCCCGCGCCCCGCTGCGCCGCGCACGCCCCGGCCCTGCAGGCCGACGCGCCTGCTGCGCGCGGTGTGCGGGCTGTTCTACGGCGCCTGCTACCTCGGAGTCCTCAACTCCTGGCGACGCCCCTCGACTGCCAGTACCTGGCGACCAGCTCGGCTGTGAAGATGACGAGCGCGGACTTTGCCGGCGTATGTGAGCGGCTCAGGGGGTGGTGGCCGTGTCGCAGGATTGGGCGTCGTGTGCGTTCGGGCGACGGGCATGGAAGGTGCTGCGCGGATCATCAGCATGGTATTGACGAGTGGAGGGATCTTGGAAGACTTTTAAGGCTCAGTGGCAATGTCGCATGAACAGCATGGTGGATCACCCCACTCACTCGGGACTCACGGGACCCCCGCCGCCGGCCCTCATGCTGGCCGTCCCCGACCCCTCGTCCCCCCCCCCGGCCACCGGCGCCATGCCCGCAAGCACGCCCCCCACCGATCCACCTCGGGGTGTCCGCGGTGATGACGCTCCTCGTGGCCCTGGTCGCCCTGCTCTTCGCGCTTTCCGAGGCGTCCTGAACCTCGGCAGCCACCACCCCATGGCGGCCGGCCACGCGGGCGTGGAGGTCAAGGCGTGGCTGTTCACGCCGGAGCATGGTGCTGGCGGCCAACCTGCTGACGGCCAGAACTGGGGGGTTGGTGGGTGGCTTTTTCCTGGGCGAGTATCTGGTCCGGGCACGCAGGAAGAGACCACACACACTCACGCACCAGCATGCACGCTTGTGCGCCACGCACACGCAGATCACGCGCGCACGCACACACGCGCATGCCGGCATTTCGCCGATTGCGATGTCAGTGGCGGCCGTGTGGCTCACAGACATCTACATCAGATGGGTGGGTGCAGCCGCCGATGGGTCGACATCTCGCGAACAGAAGCTCGAGACTGGCCCTCGATTTGACCAGGACACAGACGGTTGCGTGCACTGGTTGCACTGACTCGCTTTTGCCCATTGCGTTGTTCACCAGCGCTTTGGTGTCCGACATTGCCTATTTGAACACCGCCGAAATGCAGTGGAGCAATTTTGCCGCATGGTTGATTGCCGGCGCGCTCCTGTTTGCGGCGCCGGTTCTCTCTTTGCGTCTCGGTCCTCCTGCTCTGGCCACCCTCCCGCGCCGACCACGCGCGCGCGTGGCAGATGACGGTCGCGGCGCTCGGGGCCGCGCCGGCGGCGGCGGTGGTGGCGAGGGTGGCGTCCTGGTGGCGGTGGCGTTGGTCATGCAGCGGTCGCTTTGGAGCCCGATGATGAAGATTTCGACCATCAGATTCGGTCAGTGTGAAACCCCGCTCGTCCTTTTTTGCGGCGCCGGGGGGGGGGATGGTCGACAAGGTCAATGGCGTCGGGCGTGAGTGCATGCGGCGGGCTTTACTTGCCCGGCACTTCCATGTGTGCACTTTGTGCAGGCCCGACCGAAACTGTGTCAGGTAGTTTTTCACGAAGAAAAGGAATCGAGCTGTGTAGGCCTCAAGGATCGACTCCGACATGAGGTAAAAACCCCGCTGGATAAAGAGAATATCCCCCTTCTCCACCCGTACTTCCTTGTGCGAACCGCGTCGCCCCCCTCCCCCCCCCCCCCCCCCCCCGGCGCTTTGATCGACCAGAGCTTCGTCCTGGGCGCTGCCGACCCCAGCCAGCATGAACGCCGCGATCATCTCGTCGATTGTGGGGCTGGCGACCGCGCTCGACATGGAAACCACTGCCGAGGGCGTCGAGACGCACGACGATCTATTGATCCGCGAGTTGACTCGGAGGCAGTCGGTGTCCGAGGCTATATTTAAGGCAAGCCGAGTGGTGGAATGGGCTCAAATGCGCTATCTTAGCGTATTAGGCCGCATCGGCCTGGCCGGAATGTTTGCACAGCTTCTGTACATTTATTGCTCAACACGTGCACTATATGCCTGGTTTGGGGGAATTTTAGGGGGATATTGGGTTTTATGACCTACTTCCCGGTACCTCCGGTTGTCACCCGGTGCGTGCCGGGCGCTGACCATCGAGTGCAATCCGGCCAGCTATTTTGATCAGCTGATCGTACCCGGACGGCTGCACAGCTTATGTGACAATGCCAGGAGCTCTCCCAGGTGAACAAGCGCTTGCTCTTTGGCCCTGCGACACTGCCTAGCGCCACCGAACCCTTCCTTATGCGTTGCCGATAGATGAAACTCGCACTTTGCGTCGTGCTCTTGTCACTCCCGTCGCCCGCGACCTGTTCCGTGCCGAGCTGTACACGCCCTTCGCCCCGCGTGCATTTGCGAGTAAGCGTGACGCCGTCGGATGCTTCCGGCGGCGCTTTCGCACGTGTGGAGCAGGCCATGATTTGCCGATCTGTGATTTTCGATGTGGGCCGCGTCCTGTTTGACTGGGACCTGCGCCATCTGTTTGCCAAGCTGATCGACGACCGGGACGAGCTGGACTGGTTCGTGACCAACGTCGTCACCCCCGAATGGCATTTCCAGCACGACGCGGGGCGCCCGCTTGCCGCAATGTTGCCCGAGCTCAAGGCTGACTTTCCTGGCCATGCGCCGTTGATCGACGCCTATGCAGCGCGGTTCAACGATCCCACTTTCAAAACCTCCAATCCGCCTCGCCTGAGCGTATACCTTTCAGCCCTGTCTGACTCTGAAAACATAGCAGCAGACCGTCGGGATCCCCAAACCCTGCGTCCATCCCATTACTACGCGCATGCGGAGCAGTACGCCAGGTGCAGGCGGCAAAAAAGCTGGAGCCCAGCCACGTAGCCGCGGGGGCGCCGCCGACTGCGCGCGGATGCAATATCGAGCGCGAGTTGGAAGCCGGCCGGGCGGGTGTCGGTCGATTTGTCTGTTTTCGCGGGTCATTCTCGCTTGCAGCACCTGAAACAACTACATTTTTGCGGCCGAACAAGCGACGGTGAGCGGGTACGTGACGCGACCGCCGCCCAACGGCAGGGGCCATCGCGTAGTCGTTTTTGTGCGGGAGCAGCAGCACCTGGCACGACTGCAGACCCAGGGCGCCGCGACAGAGTCGCTCTGGACCGTCGGCGTATGTCGAGTTCAATAGGACCTCAAGTGATGCGGTGCAACACGACGGGTCTGGCAATCTCGATGGTGACTTGAGCCACGTCGAGGGCTGGTCTGACGTGGCGATTGCAGAACGGCGTGCGCGGTCCCCATCCTCAATCCTGGGCGTCCCGGCTGCCCTTGCCGCCGGCTCGCTGCTGTTGCCGAAAGGCGGCGATGCGTGCTCGGCGCGCATGCGTCTTTGCACCTGTCCCGCCTGCGTCGCCTGGGCAGGTCGCAAACCGCTATGGCTCGACCTCCGAGGGGAGTCACAATCGGCCCTGTGCCAGCCACCTACGGCAGCCCACGAGCACGTTGTGGGACTTCAATGATGAATGACTTACTTTGGGTCTTGAAAACATCCGCCTGCTCGCGCCCGCTGCACACAACGCCCCACAGGCAGGTTCTTGCGAGGAGCCCAAGACCCGATCCCATCCCGAACTCGACCGTCAAATTCCTCCGCGCCAATGGTACTAAGTCTCAAGACTTGGGAGAGTAGGTCACTGCAAGGTCTGCCAAACACACGTACCATCTCTTTACAATCTCAAAACCAATCCAAAAGCCCCGGCCCAAAACCGGGGCTTTTCTGCATCAAAATTACCAAATCCCGGGATTATGATTGTTGCGTCCAGGCGCGCTTTTGCGCGCCGATGCGGTCGTCTCCACTGGCCATCGGGTGGGGCGGGCAGTCGATCCGCGTCGCGAGCGGCCGCTGGGAATTGTGCGAAAGGACGCGTTTTCGGGGCAATTGCCGCACCGTCGAACGCGACACGCCGATGCTGAACAATGTGCTGCGCGGAATCACCATCCAGCTCCGCCCGGTCGGGACGGCGTGCGACCGCAACTCCAGCCGCTCCGCAACGTACTCTCCGGCCAGAAACCGGCTCTTTTGTGACTGGGGCATTCTCTTGTTGTCACGCCGCTAAACTCTTTTGGCGAAATACAGCCCGACGGCGTAGCGGGGCCGGGCCGTCAACTGGGGCGCACCTGTCAGAGCAGCGGAAGCGGCCGATCCTCACCACTTCATAACGAAGGCGCAGGCCCAGCTCGAAACCCGAAAGCCCCGACCCGATCCCGCTTTCGGACACATCCTGCAACGCGAAATTGGCCTCGGCCATCGGCTGCAGGATCTTTCTGCGGGCGTGATGCCTAGCTCCCTTCGAGCCGTGCGAGCAGATCGCCCTTGGGGGCTTCAAAGTACCCCGGGCGATGGCGTCGGGTGCGAGTGTGAATGACGGGACTGGCGTCGAAGTACACGTCGGTTTGGCCGTTGTTTCCCCGTAGCGCGCTGTGTCGAGTCGACGGCTACCCGCAAAATACTTCCAGGGATGTAGTACTTCTCGCCG